>JAQGAI010002385.1:0-12428 GCA_034696905.1 Lepidocyrtus violaceus
TAGATCCAAGTTTCCCGTTGGCGGTTTTTGTCTGTGTATTTTATGATATCTACAGCAAGCCAAGCCAACAATTTTGCAGCCATGATTTTCTTGCCATTTCTACTTTTAAGACATTTTTCCCATACCATGATAGCCATCAAAATCATCGATCATTAAAATGTAATCAGAAAGGATACTCCAGCACCTACATAAACAAACCTTTTAAGTACTTAATTTATGAGTTATGTTATGAGCTTCATCTCACATCTTAAACATTTTTTTTTGTTTCATGAGCAAGGAGAGAAAAGGAAAATTAGTCCCAGAGGACCAGTACCAAATTTCATTCCATGTTTACATTGATTGCTTGTGTAAACACGGTTGTAATATTCTTGTAAAGGGGTGTGAAAACGTTTATTAAACATTAAGAATAAATATGTTATCGTTTACAATTACAACTCTTTCGTACAAGACATGGTTTTGTACATCATGCCATATCATGCTAAAAATTCGTACCTACTGTTATATGCATAGAGGTAGAATATGCTTTACTTATTATACCTCTATGGTTATATACTATATGTAAGATTTTTGTGAGAATGGAAGAAAGATCTTGAACGGAATGAATGGCTTTTGATGCTAGTACAATTCTGTTTGTGTACCTTTGTAGGGAACGTCAAACGCGTGTCATAATAAAACTGTCTATGTCCTGTTCTGTTGTGATGGGTCCTTCCTTAAAAAGGCTTTCAAGTTTTTAAAAGTATTCATATTAAGAATAGATTGGAACTGGATATTGTATAGCTGTTTATTTTCAATATAAATTGTCGGTAAATAAATTGAATATTATTGAATGCTGCTTAATATGAGTGAGTGATGAGAGTAAATACGTACACAGAAGGCAATACTAAATTTTTAGCAAAAAAAACTGTTAAATTAAATATGAACATGACTATATAGGTATTCCTTTTTTTACCTTGACTGCATTGAAAATAATAGTGAGTAAACAAATTGTGCCAAGTATTTTCTATTCGAGTCGAGAGTGATATTGATATTCCCTTTGTAGAGTTTTAAGCCAACCGACTAAGCAAACTTATTATGTAGTTATTTTTAAAATAGTCAATGAATGAAATTTCTGCTTGACATCCCTATTAAAAAGCTAACATTTTGTAAACTGGTAACTTCAGCTTCATTAACTTCAGCTTCATTCAACTAGGCAACTTGATCATCATCATCACATATGTGGCTGGAATCTGGCACCACAAAAGTAAATACCTAACTGAAATATTATTACCAGATTAGTTAAATATCGTAGATACCTGTTAGTTTACTTTGGAACGGCTTGTGGCTAATTTTAGGATCTTACTTTTTCAATGTTATTTAACAAAATTATTCAAGTGCCTGCCGGCTTATGATAATGTGTAAGTTCATCTATTCAATCCATTGCTTCGCAGCCACAAAAAGACCTTTACATAATGCTCTGCTCACATGCATGCGTCATCCACTTCTAAACTGATTTTATAGCAAACTATGATCAATGGGAATGGAAGGCCGTTTTCGTATGTTCATTAATCAATCATAAACCGAGATACATTTTTTTTACTACGCGAGCTTCTGGTAAAAACAAAGTTTGTACCGATAAAAAATGAAACTTGTTGTTCCTTCATAATTAAAGTCCAATTAAAGTTAAGTATGCTTGTAACCTGTAATACCAGCAGGTTATTTCGTTATCAAACTACATTGCATTTTAGTGATAGGAAGAACTGCAACTCCACAACACCTTTAGATTAGTTAGAGGTGAAGTAGGTAGTGACGCTAATAATTAATTGGATTTTAAATGCCTGGGCTTGTTAAAACTGGTTTAGATGTTTACATCCTACTTCTGGATTCGGAGTAAACAGCAGAATTCCTACTGGGTTATCTATCAGCTCAAGCTGACCGGTAGCGGTAGCCATCACTTTTGTAGCTTCTAGTTCCATTTAATTAGATAATATGTCTTATCTAAAAATAGAGTCCATCCTACCCTCCTCGACCTTCTCAGAACAGAGCAGAGGAGGAATTCGCTTGACTTTGTTTATTATGCAATAACTGATCAATAAATATCATCAAAGACTTCGACCGCCCAAGATTAATGAAACTATCATGTACACGTCCCTGTTTATCGGTAGTAAATTGAGGAAAGGACTCTGGCAATTCAAAAGTATCAAGGTTATTCCTTCACAGTAATAAATAAATCATCATGCCCTTTTGAATGGATTGGGGTCTTATTTAATCCATGTGAATTCTCTCGAGCTTTGTCTAAGGCTATATGAAATGCATGTAACATGACGATGATGAGAAGGATATTGATATAACCTCTTTTCTTTGTATCAGATCCAAGTGAATTTATAATTCGTATCGGACTTTCCGCATGCAATCCAATCAATCCATTTGAATGTAAACACGCGCATTTGTTGAGACAAGCTAAATAAGCTCTTTTGATGAGAATGACAATGGCAGATATACAGTTCAGTACAGTAGCTTGGTGCATTTTTTGTGCTCACTCGTTCACAAAGAAAACTGACAACCTTTAGTTGGATTTTTTAAATAGTCTTGAAATTAATGATGATGATATGTTTTAGGCCATGTATTTGAAATGAACTCTTTTGTAATGATAATGATGGATAATATTAGTGAAAAAACATATCAGCCTCTTTGAACGGTTTGATGGATTGCTGCCCGTCGGATTCGATTGGGAAGATGGATAGATTTACAGGGAAAATTCGTACAAATCGAATAGAGTAAATCTGTTTGGAAAAGTTTTAGAAAATGCTGCTACTTCAAAATATATGCTACGTCCTCTGCTTCATTATTATTTTAAAAAGCTACTTAACATTTCCAGCTGCTAATTTCATGTTTAGAAAAGTTTCATGCGAGGTTTGCAACTCGGCTAGTTAGGAACAGGAATTGAACTTCTGTACAAATAAATAGCTCCTTCCATACGTTGATGTTTCTCTAACACTGAAACAGTTTAGCTGAAATGGATATATTTTGATAGCAGAAAAGTATGCCAGTGTTACAAGTTTATCTGAAGCTGGAAAAAATAATTGGTCTGATGGAATGCTGTATGATTATCATGTTCGTCAGCGACAGCAGAACATTACATGAGCACAAAAGCAACAAGCAAACAGTAATTGACAACTAGTGATTAGGATCATTAGGTACAAACTTTTCGTTGTGGAATAGACAGCTACGCGAGTTTTTTTAACCGTAGGCAATTCTACAAATGAGGAACACTATTTTTCGTTTTCCTCGAAAATGATTTCTTTAGGTATAAATGAAGATATTCCCGAAGGAATTTGATGAGATTGATTTTCAAAAAATGGGATGGGCACTATATTCCGTAGATTGCAATACAACGAAAGAGAAAGGAACATGCATTTTTTTGGATAGTCTCACAATGCCCCAGAGACAAGTCAAGTCGAGTGGTTGACAAAAGTTTCCAAATTGAAAATATGCAAATTTTAAAAGAAGCTTAATTAATTTCTACACATACCTGAGCAGTTCCAGCAATGGTAAGACCGAAGGCAAGTGACACGCAAGTAACGAAATCCGCCGGAAGCCCAACTGTATGGTTACTCTCCCCCTTGTTCCAATTTGGCTTCAACCCTGCAGCCAACCCATTAGCAGTACCACAGCCGAAAAAGACGAGAAGGATGAGCCCTAGACATTCTGCAACCAAGGCCTTGAACAAAGGGACCCTCTGCTCGGTCACCTCCTTGAGCCCGAAAACTTCGTCCATTTTCTTAGGCATTTTTGAAAACTTTTTGTTGGCTAACCTCTACTCAAAAAATTTCACTCTACAAAAGTAAGTCAGGTTATCAACCCAAATGTCACAGAGCTAAGATCAGAGACGATTTTAAAATGGACACTAGTCTGGACCAGAGAACAAAGTTGGACTGAACTTTGATACACAACGCTCAACTAACTTTGTTGCACTTTCTAGCTTTGAAACACAACGCCTGACTGTTGTCTCCTCCGAAGCTTCGACTTGGTTTTGTACATCCACCAGTTTTACTCGCATAACTAATGCCCCACCGCAGAAGTTCCCTCATCGCCTCGTGTTGTTTGGTAAGGTTGAGAGTGTTTTCTCTCCATTCACGCAATCCCATCCCATCATCCTTTCAAAAGTTTTCCTATGCATTCGTTACGTAGTTGTGCCTTGTATTTTTACACGCACATCTATAAGCCGCAACAAACCAGCCAGCCTTTCATTTATACATACATTTTGCCGTTTAGCTTGTATTTCTCAAGCGGAGCGTCCATCGACGCTCATCCTCTTACTTTTATAGACATTGTCCTTATGGAGTAAATAATAATACGAGCTTTACAATTCACTCACTCTAATAATCAACCAGTAGCTTTGCATAAACAAAATGTAACATATTATTCGCCATAATGGGGTAGTCTTCTATTAATAAATACATAAACTTGGATTTTTTTTACTGAACTGGTTGATCCATTTTTATTCATGCATTTCAATTTTTTGCCATGTGTACACTCATTCCATTCTGGAGAATGTATAGTCAGAGCCAGAAGTGTATCCATTTTCATTCGAAAACGATCTCCCAGTACGAATATGAATCATAATGAACAATTTGCACGCAAGACGAAAATGAAAAGATGGAATATGCATAGTTTATAATTGTAATTGCAGTACAAATATCAATCCATTTAAAGTCAATTGTTTTACTCAACGATATTTTCCACCGACTGACTTCATTTTTCCTATCTCCTCCGACGCTGTTTTGGTTAATGACGAGGATGATGATATAAGACTTTTTTATAAGCTCTTTTTGTTTTTCTCTTTTCTGGACGCTACTCAAGACCCATGGAAAAAAGTGGGTAATGGATGATAGTGATTGGCGATTGGATTGGAAATTCATACGAACGAATATTGGATTGTGTCATACCATCCCATCATGTCTCACCATCGACATGTCATAATCTCCTTCTCATTATTTAAGCCGTGTGATGAAAACCCAGGAGCATACAAATTCACAGTTTTCTTATTTTATGAGAAAAGATAATATTTTTGTTGTTGTTTTTTACTGCTCATCTATGATGTTGATGATGATGCTGTTGATTAATACTGAGAAGAAGAAAAGTAAAGTCAGTCACGAACCTTCTTGGGCTTGGTCGTCGTTGGTGTCTTCTTCTCATACAACATGCAAGATAACCGCACTGTCAAAAAAACACACTGGACTTGGTTTGGTTATGCTTCATTAACTGCAAGAAGTGTCATGTGACCCTTGCTGACTTTGAAGTCAAGCCTCTTCAAGTCAAGGTAGGACCTCCGAGAAGCATCTGCATTGCGTCATCATATCATCATCAACATTACCTATTCTTCTTATGGATAAGATTAATTGGAATGAAATTAGGTATCAATGATTACTATTTACTAGCCAATCCCCCTTCATCAGAGAGGGAGGGAGGAAACTAGTCAGCCATATCAACGTCATCATCACAATTTAATCGACTTGCATTTTGTTTCAGGGTGACTTCAATATTGCAATTTCAGCACATTTTCCCCAACATAACTTGGAAAGGCAATAGGGGAAAAGAGCAGCCATTTCCCTTTTTATGAAGCCATTTCTGTCAGCCTTAAGTACTTACGAAATTGTTTACAAAACATTCGATGTTGAGTGTGGAATGTGTAGCGTTTGTAGTTGTTGAACTCAGCTTAAGTATTATACTTTCATGGCTAATGACATGGAAAGGATGAAAGGACATTGTATGGAATTCCGATTAATTACACAAACAGAAACTGTCTATTTTTTCTGCTCAGGTTCCACTTTACTCCTTCTTGCTCACGAACAATAACAATGGCTTGTCTGTTGTGTAGATTTTCTCCCGATGTCGTTGTCCGTATTTCACGAATTGCATAACGGCTTGCGTGTTTCGGGGAATTAACTGGGCGTAAAAAATTGAATCTAGAATCTATGTTCATGTCTTCTCTTCTCCTGTTTGATTGAAAATGGTGTAAGTTTTGTTTATCAGTATCGGTATGCATATGTGCTATAAAAACATTTTCAAAATGGGCTGCGAGAAGACTATGACCATACTGTCTCCTTCCAAAGATAATATGGGAAATACTACCATAAAAAAGGTGACATGTGGATGAGACATAAACATTTACAAAGGAAGCTAATAACGAGTGTTTACAAAATGTTTACGGACTCTGCATATTATACCAATCGCACTTGTACACCATTCAATTTCATTTCTTTTCAATCCACATTTTCGGATTGATATTTTATCACCACTTTCAATTTCCTCTTGGGAGTCTTCCCTTTCCCTTCCCATTGAACTTTAATTAAAAGCGGATGGGCTATTAATCTTTTACCGAAAAGGCTCTTGAGCTCATCGGAAGGAAAAAAGAGCAAATCCGAAAGAAAAAAATACACCGAAACCGAATATGTAATAGGAGGACATAACATGATGACGATGACGAAAAGCTAGAAGGTAAACGACCCAAACTCACATTCATCTATGTAAAATGTATTTTAATGCTAGTCAGTCAATTGTATTCCACTTCCACATCTAACATACATAGATATAAAATGATTCAAAGTACATATATAGGCTGGTTATATTTATTTTTGTTTTTCTTTTGTTATTGCCAAAAAAATTAAGACTAGTAGCAAGAGATTTTAGGATGAAGATGATCCGAATTTCTTTTCATAGAAACATTCATCCAGGAAGGGGAAGGGAATGAAGAACTTTGATTCGCTTTTGTTTTGTGAACAGGTTTATCATCAAGTTGAATAACTACGTGTAAGCCCATTTCATTTATTGAAGGGTATGTATATAATTATAAGCTTCATTAGCTTCAACAGGTTGGATAAGGATGGAAAATGGGACTAAATAAAGTTTGTTATGATGTAACTTTACATGGCTGGCTGGCTTGATGAATTAAGCGGATTTGCATAATAGCCTGAAGAAAACCTCAGAATGGGAATCAATTATAATCCAATTCTGATTTTTAACGCTTGGCCATAGTTTTCTTATGTTTCTGCTGACTTCTGAGTTTGCTTTATAGAAACATGATAGTTTTGATTTGCCCCAGGCGAAACAAAATCAAAACTGAATCCTTCCGCTCCTCTTTGCTTAAGACATTGATCCAAAAACAAAACAGCTATGGAACCAGAGCCAACTGGCCAAAACCCTTACATACCTACTCGTTTATTGTTGCTAACCGCCACACCAACAATAGTCTCCAGCTCACTCTAATCATCATTTTTTTTATTGTCAGCTATCATATCAATCTGAGCGGAGAGAGAGAAGAAAATATCTCGCCGAAGGGCTTTCTTCATACCTTTTGGAAGGAAAATTACCTACGTCATCCATCATCATCGTATGTTTGGATCGCATGTGTGCCTTCAAGTGTACTTGCACCTTCACTTCATATTTCTATTCACTCACTTTTTTCTTAAAATGACGATGCTCTATCTGGAAAGGTGTTGAGAGTTGGATTCATTCTTCTTACATTCTTCTTACATAAAACTTTTGCTTTTCATACAATGAGCACAAAATGTACTGTAAGTAACATGCTACTACAGTACCACCACACCATCACCGAGCTGTAATACACATCACCACGGCATTCCCTCCTTCCTCCATCGTTATCCTCATCCTCCACCATAAAATAATTCGCTCTACATTAGGATAAGAAAAAAATGATATAAAAATTCTTAGAAAATATTCAGTTCAAAATATCTACCTATCTATAGCAAGGTGGTATATATATTTAGGTAGGTACTTGTATTCCATACGTATAAATGCACACAAGCGTATCTTTTGCTTCTTATATCTTGTCTCCTCTTTGTCTTTATCTGTTTTAAATGAATTCATTAGACCCAGCTCCGTTTTCCTCTTCAAAACTTTTATTTATAATAGGAAGCTATAAGAGTATAATAAAGCATTCCATGCAACCGTCATTTCCCAGGGGAGGCGGAAAAAACTCCTGTAAAAAAACCCGAGAGCCAAGACAAAATTCTAAAAGAATGTTGCTGTTACTGTCAAGCCAGGCCTCTAAAGGCATAGACATAGATGCCACCAAGGTACATCAGCAAAATAACCGACAAGCCACAGCCACCTTCTTCCACATCATGAAATACATTCAAAAGAAATTCGTTCAGTTCAAAGTAAAAGAAGCTTCTTTACTTTACTCACTTTTCTTTTCTCTGCCACCATCAAAACAGCATCCTTGAAACAAGCAAATCAAATCACAATCAACCAACGGGCAAAAAAACATCTTTGAAAATGGAACATATAAATAGTGACGGTGATGTGATGATAATGATGACGCTGCATGACTTGTGTGGGTAGACGCAATAAGACAAGGTTGTATAAAAGTATATCATCACTACAGACTACACCACAGATGAACCCACGTTTACACATTGTATGCATTTTTTGAAGAGTTTTTCACGTTTGATTACATTCGTGGATGTGAAGAGAGAAAAATGTTAAATGTTTGCTAAAAGAAAATGAAGAAGGATAAGCCAGCGCTGACTATAACGCTGGATGATTGAACCAAACCATTCGAAACAATGCAAAAAATACGCTGACTCCATTCACGCTTACTCTCACGGAATCCTTCTCAAGTTACTTTAGGCAAGTCTACACCTTTGCATTGTCAATGTTTTTCTTATTGTTTCGGCATAGCTGATGGACACGATATGATCAAAGTAAATTAGCAGCTCTCATGGTTTCTTCTTCATGGAAGCCTCAAATGTTTTACTTCACGAAATTATCGATGAATTTGAAGGAAAGGGGTACATCTTTTTCTAATCAGAATGAAGAATTTGATAATGATCACGTGAATGCAAACTTTTTCCTCTTGTCGAGTACGAGGTATTGACTGTTATTCCCCAAAAACGGGTATTGTATCAGTGTCATCTCTCATTTGACCCCTTTTAATGCAGTAATATCATTTATCTCTTTTCAATGGAGAAGAGTTAGTACGATGGAAAGTGGAATCAAGAATGGACGAATGAATGAATCAGCTTCATCGGATGCCAAGTCTCATATGAACAGATTTTTAGGCGTTTGTAAGTCAAAAATCGTAGTGTAGATGCATCAGGTATATAGGAATTTAAGAATATGCATGAACTGAAATTCAAATCTAAGGATTTTAGAATTTGAGATGTGTACCGGATATCATACAAGTGTACTTAATAAGTAAAGACCGAGTGAATCTAAATACCCATTGCCCACTGACTACACTATATGTACATCTTATTATGAATTGTACTTCTAATTTCGAAATGGGATGAAGCTAAAAGGATGGGATAAATCTAAAAGGATGATTATGGTGATTATGGAGACTTGGCGGATTTTTATCTTTGAAGGCATACATACGTAATACGATGTGAAGCTTGTTCCGGTGAACCCCAACCAATTTTGCTGATCACTTATCAAATACACTTCTATCAAACTATAGATTAGAAAAATTTCTACTAATGTGCAAGTCATCAGATTACCCACAATCGAGACTAAAATGGGCCCGAATAACTACATTATCAAAATAAATATCTAATTAACTATTAGTTTGGTAATTAGCCTTTATAATCTTTCTAATCTTGCCTTTGTGTATGTTGAACTACTTCAATACAATGTATCTACTCAAACTCGAAATCATTAAGCCCTTTCAAAGTAGATATTAAAAGTCAAATATGCTCAGACAGAGTTCAAATGTGATGGAAATGGTACTGATCCAGAAAGATCAGATCACAACACCCCATACAGTTGACAAAGCAAACCTGGCAATCTGTATCCACTATATCGACCTAATCAAGCAAGCCTGTAAATTTTTCCATTTTCAACTACAAAATATGTGGTTACTTTTCAATCAGTCATCAGTCACATAGATGAAAAGGTCATCAGGCTAAAATTACCTCCAAATCAATCAATGAATTCCAATTTGACAGAAGGCAGTTCCATTTTGAGATATGAATATGAGCGCATCCATCAGATCAATGCTTATTTCACCATTACAGCCAGTTAATTTTTGTTCCAATCTGTAAAGCGATATTTATTTCTCATCACAGCAATTATACAATTACGTAAAGATAATCAAAGTCATTTCTTTTAAACCCTAAGTCATTACAGCAGTCAATACAGTAACTACTGCTTCCAAATGCGTTTAGAGCGGACGAAATAAAAATAACTCAACTATCAAATCGAATTAAAGCATGTTTCCTACTTCCTCCTTCAATTCTGTTAGAGATGATTTTGTTGGACTTGCAATGAGATGAGTTGTGACAAGCATATGTACATGTTTGACTGAATGAGTTTTTATCGGTTTCTTTCTCTACTGTTTTTAATCCAGCCATGACTATCTGAATGAATGGTATGGGGCAGAGGACTGCCTGCATCCATGCAGAACAAAACAGTCATAACAATCCTGCATTTTATAATAAAAACAAATCTGTAAAACTGTTTACAACGGGGATGGATTTCAAATCGAGATCAGGAACAGTTTTAAATACATACGTAAATAATTCGTTTCATTACTTCAGCAGTGCTCATTCGGAAGACTGCGACTATAAAAATAAACATGTTATAATGAGGCTGCTACATAAAATGTTTATGTTGAAGCTGTAAATTTTTAGATTAGTTCGATTTTAATAGCGCAGGCAGTCATGGCTGAATCTAATGCAATTGTATTACATTGCTAATGAATTAAATAAATTTCTTTAAAGGGAGTCAGCGTGTGCGGGGAACATAAACCTGAATGGAAACAATTACGTTCCAGACATAATTAACAATTAACCTATAATAGGATTATGTGCTGCTGGGCTTCAATTTGCAGGTGCATCTGAGCATGAAATCGCACCCAATTACAAGTTGTTGCATTTGAAGAGAGTTGTGACGTAAACTGGAATCTACTTAAGACAAAGACGAGAAAATAATATACCCAAGTAAAAATTAGAATTATGCCTACATGCCAACCCAATTTAACTTGAAAATTGCAATAGAATCATGCTCAATGGGAAAACCGACCTTACCTAACACATGGTATACATATAGTAGCCTGACGCATACTGAAATTCTATAAATCATTTGCTTCCTGTAAGTCAAGTGCTGTTATATCACCTTCATCTTCAACATTATCTGAGCAGGTACTTTTCATTTGTTAATATGATAATAGAGTATCTGAAGATCAATGGAATGGCAAACGCTGATAAAAATACAGTTCGGACTGCGAGAACCAAACTACGTCATACGAAGTTGTAAGAAAAGAGGGCTGTTATGAATATG
Source organism: Lepidocyrtus violaceus (assembly GCA_034696905.1). Taxonomy (NCBI): domain Eukaryota; kingdom Metazoa; phylum Arthropoda; class Collembola; order Entomobryomorpha; family Entomobryidae; genus Lepidocyrtus; species Lepidocyrtus violaceus. Next base: position 11,281 of record JAQGAI010002385.1, read on the forward strand.
AATCATGTACCATTTTTTCTTAATTTCTCAGTTGCAGCTTTTCTCGAATTTAAACTTAAAAACGAGCCAACCAAGTTTTCTTGAATCATTGATAGTAAATCAAATGCATAAATTGAAGTTAGAGAAAAGGAAAAGCTTTTGCTGAAATAGATTCTGAGGACTGGGATTGGATTGGCTGATATCGTCATCAGTTATCGTCATCAAGTACACGTGTTAACGTATGACTAAATCATTTAGCAAGGAAGAAAAGAGATATACCTTCATATAGGTATCTACACTGTGAATGGGTCGGCACTGAAGGTGTGGCCTAAAAACTTTGGCTTTGGTTTTTCACAGTTTTCTGTACAAATGTCAGACTGCGTCACCAAGTACATATGTCTTATTAACTCCGTCTTGGATTTTTAGTCTTAAGTGATTTCCTCAAGATTCTGAAAACTAAAAATGACGAATCGGCAAAAATTCATCGAAATACACTTTTTCTTAACCAATGTTCACGTTTCTGGAAAAATAATACGAATAAAAACCTCAGAAGGGTGTAAAAGTCAAATGAAGGCATGCTCTGGCTATTGTACTGCGGTTTTGATTGACTCCCTTCTCCACTGAACTGGACGATCAAACAAGCAGATTTGAGCGGATTTTACCAGTTTTTGTTGTTGATTTGATGGCGGGGCAGAGGAGGAGTGGCCACAAACGAATGGCATGACGTGTTTGTAATATGAATGCTATTTTGATACCTAAATTTTATTAGCATTGACAACGTATTATTCTAAGGGAATGGTTTCCGGTTTTTTATATATGAAATGGATTGTGTGGAAAGCTAAACAGTTTTTTGACTTTAAGGCATGGGAAGAAGGAAATCTTCCAAAATCATATTGTCATCGGTTGTCATAAATCAATACTTGTCTTGTTGTTAACCGTCTATTTATTTTTTGTACGCTTCCTCTGATTTGTTCATCTAATCCAAGCAGAAAGTTCCACTGTGTAATATTTCCCCAGTTTGTACAAAAAAAGCTAAAACAGACTTTAATGGTTTTTAACAAACAAAATGGAGTTAGTGACACGAGGACGAATGTCATTGCATTGGTCAGTCTAAAAGAATATTTTTAAATGACCGACAGACATCCCTCTGAGAATACAAAACCGCAGCG
>JAQGAI010002386.1:0-12427 GCA_034696905.1 Lepidocyrtus violaceus
CACATGATTGTATTGCAGGACTCTGGAATGAACTCGCTTTTGTCTCAAAATATATATTTGACTGACTGGTAAGTAGATACATACGATAATATGTAGCTCTAATACATTAGACATACCCAACTCTTCAAGTTCTAAACATAGCACCGAAAGAGATTCGTTCGTTCGTGCTTTGACTTTGTAGTGAGATCTGTGATTGTGACGTGATGTGTTATGAGATTGTACTCCCATTACTGGAACCGTGTGCAATGAATGTTCACAGATATAATCTGGAACGACACATAAGCATTGTCTCTAGAGCGATGTTCCCGGGGGACATTCCCTCCTCGTAATAAACTTCTCCATTCATCGTTTCATAATGCAGATTTCCAGATAACTCTCCCTTAATTTCAGGGAACGGAGAAAGTTGGTAGGGAAAGTGAATGCTTTTGGTAGCTTCATATAATTTTAATGGACTACTCAACATTCACTGATCATAGGAGATCGAGATCACTGCTTTTAAGTACTGAAATTTGTTAAGCCATAGTTCTAGTCCTTTAATGACTCTTCCAACTGAATCAAATGGTGGAAAATGACAGAGCGTTACGCGTGCGATAAAACTCAAGACAGCAGCCAACTTCCTATTTTCAATTAAGTCTATCATCACGTTATGGTCTTATCGTATGACTAGATTTTATTCCTTTCCTCGACTTCTATTTCCATATCAAGTGCAAACCAAGCCTATTTTGTATTCGAAACTTATTTTGTATTGATTTTTATCATCGATGATTTTGACGATCGGAAAGACGCAGTCGTAAGTATGTATCACATTACCCCAAAATTATAGTCAGTTATATTCCATACTAACTTGATTTCTCCATTATGACACCAATGTAAATAGGAGTAATACATATTTTTTTTTATTAAATTAGGCAAAGCATTCGCTGTTTTGCAAAATCAGGAAATGTTCCCGCTCTTGAGCCTGTTCGTGATTTCCGGCTCTCGTGATTGAAGGACATCAAATTTAATTTCGAACATTGAACACTGATTGTAATCAAAAAATGTAGTAGGAGATGAAGCATCAGTTGAGAATTCCCATCTTCGACGCGTTCAGCATACCTTTTGTGTCGCAGTAATAATAGCATAACGTAACCATCAAGAGTACAAGTCCTGGAAGGTTTCTTCTTCGAAATGAATGATCTTTTTGCGATTCATTCCTCTGGAAGATGTACATAAAAATGCTACTTATACTATTTCTAATTCCGCGTTTAATGAAGTTCATCATGTCTCAATGTCCCACGAATAAGGCAGCAGGATAGTTCAAGCATAGGTTTATATCTGTTTTTTACTGCTGTACATTTAGTACTGGAAAACAGTATATTCCTCTCTCTTCCTCTCCCTTTCCTCATTTTTCATCCCTAATTCTACTAAAAATATACTAGTTCATTTGCCATAATTCCATTTGATGAGGATGTACACCTGGGACCGTCTTCGACGATCTAAACATGGAACAGGAAACGCCAAAGCAGCATAGAAACATTGTTCTCGGAAACTTCCTCATTCAGCTATTATGCCTTTAACATAGGAGTGCAATGTGTTTGTCACAGTCATTATAAACGATCAGTGAATAGATTTAACTAGCAACGAAACCATGTCGTGTGGGGGTAACACAGATCCACGACGATGGGGCGGACACTTTGCAATCTCCTCATCCTTGTAAACTTCTGTGCCCAAACCGGAGCTCCGGAATCGCAACCCTTCTTGAGTAAAGAGTCATCCCATTTCGAAACGGACGGACAGCTGCGACTCTGTACGAATCATTGTCATAAAGAAGCGTATCTTCCCAACAACAAGGAAACACATTATTGTCTAACGATAACCCACCTCTTCAATCACCTCACAAAATTCCTACTAAACTGAAGCTAATTTCCTCTTTCTTGTATGGAACAGGGAAAGTTAATTTCTTTTCATATAGAGTCATAATACCCGTTCTAGTAGTAACGACTGTCGTGAGCCTATTCCCACAGACCGTCTACCTTATAGCTCAAGCAACAATAAAAAGTATTTTATTTTTAAACCCCTTTCCAAATTTTACGACTGGGCTACAAAAAAGGAATGGAAAGGAGGAAGAGGAATGCATATGAACAGAATTCTTAATTCACATCAGACTTTTAACCGTGCTATAGCTATACTGTTTGACTTTGCAGAATACTGTTTGTTGAGAAATTCTCTCCTTGTACTTTTTGCTTTCTTTGTCTCCCTACAACATACATGGGTAGGTACTCATAGCCAACACATTCCATCTCATTTACTAAAATAAACAGAGATTTCAATCTGACAAAAGAAAGTTAAGCATTGTCTTTGCTTTTCCTCCAAATATTCTATTGTATTTAGTCAAGGGTTGTGAACTCAGCCTCATTACAGCCCACGCGTTATATAAATATTTTAATATAAGTTATTTATTATTTATATTTCCTTTACGTTCCATACATATTTCAAACTTGTATAATTACTTGGGTAGGAGTACAAGAAATATTACTCATTCCTGTTGAAAAGACGTCAATGTCTCAATGCCCCATACTTGATTATAATCGAGCGTAATGACAATTATGATTATCGTTCAGAAATAATTCGAGCATGGCATATGAAGCAATATAAAAGGATGTGAAAACGCTGTGTAGAGTTCGGTATTAGTATTGCATAATTCAAGCAATGTATAAAAATTACAGTTATTGCTGCTGTCACAGATGGCTACGCTTTCACCGGGTCAATATAAGTTTCTACAAATCCTATATGAAAAGTGGATGATCCAGCCAAATCCAAGTAGGTAAGCGTATGTATTATACATGATGCCATCGTTCTGCCTCGTGTCATTGTCATTCGTGAATGTACTATTCAGTAACACATTTAGCCATGCAAATTAATGTGGGAAGAATGACTCCTAATATTAATGAGAACTGGGAGAGAGGGCCTAATCATCTTCTTCATTAGAGTGTTCCGCTGTCAGCATCATCATAATCATCAGCAACAAAGCAAAGCTCATCACCTTAATGAGGTGGCCAACATGTTCCGTTTTCCGAGCCATATGACAAGCCCAGTTTTCTATTATCTACTTGACTACCATACCATCTGCAGCCGGAAAAATGTTTTGCATCATTTCATCAGCTTTTCGTCATCATCATCTTCTTCAACATCTGTTAAAAAATTCTACGTCATTAGTCCTACTTTGCTAATTCCTCCTTTTAATTTTTAAAAAGCTACCCACATTCTTTGCGAGATGTAGCAATGTCTTTTGTGTCTGCACTCGGCACATACAAAGACGATTGAGCAACGATGAAAGACTTGTTTTGTTCCGGAAAAAGTCAAAACAATAAGCAATTCCTTCGACATTTTGCATGCATCTTTTCCCCCAAATTGTTTAGCATTTCACAAGGTGGAGTGGGCGCAACAAAGAGATTCGACAAATTCGGGGGAATCATTTGTGGTAAGCCACTTACGATATTCGGCTACTTTCTCCGTATTTTTTCTCTGTCTTTTTTTCTACTCTTCTCCCACATTTCATATAAAATGCTTTTCCTTGTTGGTTTGGAGTGGGCGGCCAGCTTTTCCACTATGCTTTATAAGGGTTATCTTATTTTTTAAATGACATTTTCTTCTAGAAAAGCACCTTATTTTTGCGAAACTTCCTTTTCTCCCGTTGGCTTCCACCTACAACCTACTTATGCTTCATTCGCTTTCCATCTAATCTGAATAGAAAATACATTTTCTCTCCCTGGAACAGCCTGTGACCTTTTGCCCTTTTTTCGCATCCACTGCTAGACTCAAAATTGCTTCTGCATAGCTAACCAAGGAAAACTGCCGTGTTGGAACAGAATTGCCTATTACCGTAAGGGAAAATATCATATCTCGGAAAATAAAACGACAGCCGTGAATCGCGACCTAACCAATGTCATCCTTTGCCGGGCTCGCTCCATCTTCATCTTTCTACGAAATGTCATATGGAAATTATTCCTTCACACCTAAACTACGTAACAAATTCAGGAAGAAAAAAACCGGTGATGATGATGATCACGATGAACATTATCATTTTGCAGTGCCCAGGCTTTCTCTTGTTATTTTTTTCCATCTGAAATAAATTCCGCTTTTTCACAATGACAATGCTACTGATGACCCTGAGGATGACAATGAAAATCGAATGGTTGAATGTGACTACCTTAAAATATCACATTATCATCAGCACCACACATTTCCCTTTCAAGTCTCATATCTGCCGTGACAGTGCCGCTTTCTCTCCACTCCTCCGGTAACAAAGGAGGAAATGATATGCAATGTGGAATGGAGTGCGCCTCGTATTATTATCAGCATTATTATTCCACATTCGCCTGGATTTTTTTAACCCAAATTTTTCCCTTGTCTCCCTGTCACCTATATCATCGCTAGAATTTAGATTTCGGTTCGGTGATGCGTTTGTGAATCCGGTCCCATTATTTAAGCCTGTAGCAAATTTTGATCCTCATTCACCCACACCTATTCATACAGTCGGGCTAGTATAAATAACATGGAATTGGGTAACAATGGAGGGAGAATCAGAATGAAAATCCATTCCTATGCTTTCGTTTGACTTTCCCTCGTCCTCGCAGAAAGTAAATATCAGTCAGCCGCATGCATCGGTGCACAAACAGGAAAGGAGAAAATTTATTATTCGTTACTTGAGTTGACACGCAAATGTCGATCCATCATTTTTCTTTCCAACGAAGGGATCCTCATCCTCAATACTTCTTTTTGAATTCGAATAATTAAAAGATATGGAAAGTGAAAGTCTAGGTTTTTTTGCGGATTATTTTTTTTCAGATTGAAAGCATCCTATGCATACAACAATGAAGGGGAGACAAGCATAAAATTCAAGATAACCGGCTTTATTTCTTTTATATATCAAGGAAGCAGTTGTTTTCCTATCGTTTCCATCCTAAGAATCCTTCCTTCTCCACTGGGAATTCATCTTAAACGTAGGCCGATATAAGTTCATGATCTTAACAAGCTTTTTTCAGCTTAAGGAAGTCTTCATCTCGAGTTCTTTTCCTCTTGCTCCTCCGTAAGGAAATGATGTGATAGGCTTTAATCGATGGATGAATTTATTTATGACGCTGACGATGAATCTCCTTTATGGAAAGAGGCAGGATATGAATTATACACGCAGAGAGGTACTTAAGTTGAGTACAATGTTTGTTATAAAGGAAAAAATTGCGCTTTTCCCTCTTGATTTTTTAAATCTTAATAAAAGAGGTTAACCGAGTGGGTAGGGTTGAGTGATCACTCATTTAACAATATAGATAAATACCCAAACGTTGTTTTCGACGAACTGGGAGTTTCGTTGGATAAATAAAATCTCTGCGAAAAGAAGTTACTTACTTATTGTTAGTTAGTCGACAGAATAGTGGAAAGGCGGAATGAAATCTACGGCTCATTGCACTTTTCTCCTTCTACTAATTCGAATTGGTTTTACCTACTGGCTGGTTTCTGTTTTTGGCTTGTTCCACCTCACTAGATGATTTCTGTTCTGTAAAACAAAATGTATTTGTTTATTTTCAGCTGAGTGGGTAAGTGACTGAGAGGGAAAACAATATCGTTGGCTTGTTCGTTTCCCCCTTCTCAGAAGCCCTTTTTCCCTTTTCCTCGGAAAAATCTTACTGTAGTATCTCAAGAGGAAAGGAGGAAGCCAATCTGAAAATGATCAGTTTAGCTTTAGTTTACTTACTTACTTTTACTAAGACATCCATGTCTTGGTTTTATACAGGTGTGGTGGTCTGTCCCTGCGGACCCAACCCAACCAACCTAACCCAATACCAGATTGAAGATTGTTCTTGTCCCAGCTAACCCAACGGGACCCTGGTATCGTTTTCATCCATGGCAGCTCTAAATTTCACAATGAAAGTTTTATACTGGTATTTGTGTCCCCAGCATTTTTTATTTTGGAAGTCAATTCTATTCTCCCTCGGCGACTTTCGCATTTGTGAGCATGAGGAAGTATATCGTATCATACAAAAAAACTATTTTCCTCTGTCATTTACCGGTTTCGGTTTACACCTGAACGAGTAACAGAAGCAGGGCTCTCTATTCCCATTTACTGTCAAACCACACATTTTCTTATTCCTTCCCAACCCATTTCAAAGTCATTTTAGCCAAAATAAAAATGCTCACACGGAATTTTTATTACATGGCTTTCTTCTTCATTTATCATTGACTGGGTTGGATGGTGTGGGCTTGCTGGCATGTAAAAGAATAATATATTATGCTGCATAGGTTTTTGCGATTCTGTGTTACGAGTGGCTCTAGCTTGTCACGTTTTGAAATGTTAATGCGGTGTGGTGTGATCTTCAGTAATTCTAAACAAGGGACATTTTCCCCAATCCCCTTTGTTATGCGCCCCTTTTTACCTGTAATAACCGTAAAAATGAAAATGAGATGGTGGTGGGATGACAGTTGCAAAAGGGGGCTGCTGTTGTTTCCTCGCTGGATTAGGTGTTTGACAAGGAAAATTCATGTTGTTAGATCGGTCTTGTGTCTTGTTATCCATTTCCGTTCTAGTGCCACCTGAGTAAGTAGTTGGAAAGACATACACACATAAGTATCTTGCATCTTTCGGTGGTGTTGTTAGCCTAACCTAACAATAAGTCCAATCTACATGGGATGGGATACTATGAAATTGAGGTAGACATAGTGTAGCTTTGTAAAGGCATAAAACTGATTTCAATTCTTCGAGGTATAACACTACACAGCATTCAATATAATCTTCCTCAACATTTCTGCTTCCAGAATGTATGGAATGACTGAAAGTTGTCAACAAGGAACTGGAACGTTTCTGGTTGACAAAAGTATTGTAACGACTAGTAAAATTTACTCCACGAGATTGGACTGTTTTAAAATGCTTGGAAAGTGCTAGTCATTGTCCGTCGTAATAGAATAAGAATCATCGCATTTGTCTCGAAACATCCAAAATTTCAGTCATAAATTACATTTGTAAAATACCGTTTCAAATTCAATTCAGCGATAGTATTTGTGAGACGGATGTAACGAAAAACGAATTTTGCTGTTTCTGACGCTAATTTTAATTAAGCCTATTACGTCTCTTTCATGAAGTTTGCAAAACTCGAATATGGCATATGGTAATAAAATGAAAAGTTATATAAAGCCATTATAAAAAGTAGAGTACCAATTCAAATACAGCTATGACAGTGATGGCTAAATGCTTCTAAATCAGAAGACAATTTTCTAGGATATATGTGTCTCTTTTTGTTCTACTTTCCATAAACTGCAGGAGTTCCCAAGACGGACTTGCTTCATTTTTGTCACTTCCAGCTCCTGCTCCGGCCATTCTGATGTAACTCATGGGGCAAAGGAAAATCAGAATGATCCAATCTAAAAATGACAATGAACATGATGACGATAATATTTACCTGTTCGAAGAAATCTTTTCCCATTTTCCTCTAGCCCCTTATCTGACACGAAAAAGACTGCCTGAGAAAAAGCCTGACAAAACTTTTTAAAATCATTTCAAGGATTTCCCTTTTCCCTACATTTGGAATGATGGGAACAAAGAAGGAAATATGAGATCACTTTCACTTCAGATAAAAGAAAAAAGTTATCAAAGAAAATATTGCAATGAGCTTTTTTCCTTTTCCCTAAGTCTTACAAGGGAAAGATCAAAAGGGACTACTTCACTTTATTCCTTTCCTTTGCATATCATATTTTGAGCGATAACAATGAATATGGTAGATAGATATGATAGTAAGACGATTGTTGAGCTTGGCTTCTCCTCATTTACTTTTACTCGCTGGCATAGACGCGAACGTAGCTATCTATACTTACCCTTCCCTTCCTCGAGGAATGTATGTACATTAGCCAATGATGTAAATATACTTACCTACCTACTTGCCAGTTCTCACTTGCACTCTCATTTTCTCCATTGCAAAAAAATAGCTGGAAAGTAATCTCAGCTTTTTTAACGCGTCATATCCCACCGACCATGAAGACATGGCTTCTGATTCACAAAAGAAATGAAACAGAGAGTGGAGGAGCTAGTATCGGCATTAGCCACCCACCACCACCACCATCATATCCATACAATATCCATTCCACATTTATCCCAAAAAGAGGAGAGAAAAATCCTAAAGTGAAAAAGATATTCGAAGCTAAATATAGCCACTGTTCAGTAGTCATCATGATCATCATCACCATCATTGTGTAAATGTGATTGCTAGAAGGAAGGTGATACTCAGTAAGACGAATGGAGAAACGAAGGAATCCCAAACCAACCGCTATCATCATAAATCGTCCCTTCTTTTTCTGCATTTCTCTTTCACCAGCGGCATCGTTCCGCAACTTGCGGTGAAAATCTTTTCGTGGTGTGGAGTCTGTGTAGCCAGTAGTAGTGGAGGTATCCTATGGTGGATTTAAAAAAGAAAACGGGAGAACTCAAAAATAAAAAAGTGCGGATGTCGTCACGGCTAAAAAAACATATTCTCTCTTCCATGGAGAACTGAATTGAATGAAGAGAAAGAAAGTAATTTTAATGCATGCCTGTTCCATGTTCGCTGGATACTAAAAGGAAAAGACGACAGTCAAAACCTAATGCATTTTCTTTACATTCCTCCGATATTTTTCCTCTAGTCAGAAAGATGCAAAAATGGGAGCTTGTGCATGTATTTTGGAATTTTAAAATATTCCGTGGAACACCAGACCACCCTATTCCAAAAGGTTTAAAACTGAATGCGTCGGATTTTCACTTCAAGGATACATTTCCACTAGCGTAGCATAAGAGTAACGCGGAATTTTGAACAGTTATTTACCTTCGGCAATTTATTAGTCACTTGCCGCTACAAAAAATGTGCTCTCGAAGATTCCAAAGCGAAAACTGAATAGGCAGAGAAAGTGTTTAAAAAAACCTCCTCACCAAAAAATCAACCGGTAAAAGGCGGCGATGAGATGTGGGAAAAAATTCAAAAACATCCAAGAATAGACGATTGTCCTTGAATGAATTTCGTTTCTTTGTTACCTTCAATTTTCCATGTAAAATATTTGTATCCTCCCATCAATGTTTAACGTAAAAAATGCCGTAAAAAAGCAGTCATCGAAAGTCCATTGTAAAACGGTAACCGTGGACGGGAAGATAGACTTGTCCATAAATAAAGTGGAAATGTGCCTATTCGCCACTTTCAATTTTCAATCAATTTTTCTCCAACATGAACAAAGTGATATGAGCTTGCTTACAAAAAAATTCTATTTCCCTATTCCCTCCAACAAAACCCGGTAGACAACTCACTTTTGTAGCAATTCAAAAACACTATTTGTTACATCATCCTGCCCCCATCAGTTCTTTATTTTGCTTTTGCTCCATCCTGTCTTCTATTCAATCATTCATGGCGGAGTCAGGAGAATGCGGATGTGTACTCCGTATTTTCTTTCCAGTTTTTTATGCGTTTCCAATAAAAAATGAACTTGCTGTTTAGTTTACCTACTTTCAGACTGGATGGAGGAAGGATCATTTTAAAATTCGAGTTCTTGAGTTTTAAGTGGGCTCCTCGTATGTTTACCTATCCATGAATGAGCTTGAATTGACTGAAGATGGGAAAGTGGGACAAGAGGCATCCGGCAAACCCATTCATCTTGTTCATCGCAGTGAAAAAAATGCCAATGGAAAATGATAGTACGTCTAATGAATTGCAATAGCAGCAAAGGAATCCAGCTTTCTTTAGATTGCAAAAAGCTAAAAAAAATTGTATTGGGCACACTGCTTAAAATTTCATTGAAAAGAATAATCCATCCGCCAAAAATGTGCTAAACCATTAGATTATCTGTTGTAAAATAAGTATAATGCATATGATAAGGCACAAGAATAAAAACTCCATCGTAATCTGAAACTGTCCACAGGAAACAAGACTGGAACGTATTTTCAGAGGTATATAGATAGTCAACCCTCCTTTCTTTTGTACCTGCTTATCCCATTTTATTAGGTATTTCGCAGACCAGCCCGATTCATGATTCCACAATAGCCAGACAAAGGAGGACAGTAGAATTGGTTCTAGAATTTCACTCCACATGCACATCACTCCATTTTCCCCACCGTCCTTGTTCCCCACAATTTTAATTGTATGCTCTCATGTCGGTAACTTTCTCTGGTTTTATTTTATCCGTGTCATCCTTGAAAAATAGTATTTTCCATGATTGTTAGTGAATCTACTTAATTTGTAATGATCCCCTTTAAAAACTAACGGTGAAAAAAATGAATGTATTTATGATGATGATAATAATGAAGATGCATGTAAAAAGGGAGAAATGGTTGTGGGGAACGCAACGCTATTTAACAAAAAAAAAGAAGTTTTGTACAAAAAAACTTTATGTCTCAGCTTTAGTACAAAAACATTCATCCAAATAACAATAATAATAAAAAATAAAGGGGAGAGGAAGTGAAAGCAGACGAGGTACATGTACGTGTGCATTGTGTGATCACGTACCTTGAAGGAAGGCACGTCCCAATAGAACTTATGCAAAACATGAGAAAAAATAGAGCTCGTGTCTGGGAGTTTGGGGGTTTAAAAACCGTTTTTATTCGCCATTTTACTTGACACCAGGAGCAGCATAAGCACTTTTTATGGAGGGATAAGGGAGGAACGGAGAAAGTATAAGGCTTTAGGTATACATCTACCTCGTACTTTGAGGTGAATATGTGGGGGGAAAGTCTGCCCATTTTTTTATTTCTTAATCCGTAATGCCCATTTCCATCTTATTCATACAATGATGATGATATGATATACTTTAATCTTATCTTAAGTTATAGAAGATTGCTGCTTGTAGTCGTAGCGTATATTAAAATGATTGCCAAAAAAATGGTTAAGAAGAATGTTCGCTTGGAGGTTTTGTGCAAAATTTACGATAATTCAGGAAAGAACAAGACTTTGGTTTAATTGTGATTTGTGAGTTTACTACCTGTGCATACAGAAGGATTTTTTTTCTGATTTGATTGCACACGCTCCTTCCTGGGAACTCGTTAGATGTCGCTAGTTGTTTTTTGCAATTTTGGGAGAAAGTAACGGGCCTCCGAAAAACTTGCGAATCACGGACCTGGAAAAACTTCCAGGCTTTTTAGTCTAAAGCAAAGCACAGGGTTATATATTGATCGAATTTTCTTTATCTGTATGCTAGACAGGCATTTATTGTTTTATTCTTGCTTTTAGATGGAATGATCAGATTTACAGGATTATAAGTTTTTGGATATTTTCAGTGAGAAATGAGAGTGGAATGCATGGAGTGGGGAGGGAGTGGATATAGACCAAGGCAAGTTGGTAAATAGCCGGAAGGAAAAATAGAGAAAAATAGAGACGTTACGTCGATGACGTATTCACTATCATTGACAACAATTCAACGGAGGAAGCTTTGTCACGTCTCAACAATTTTCACCCTGCCATCCAATTTACTTTTGAAGAGGAAGCAAATCATTCGCTGCCCTACCTGGACGCTCAACTGACCAGAAAGGAGGATGGAACCTTATCGAGAAGTGTATACCGAAAGCCAACCCATTCCGGTCGTTACCTGAATTTTTATTCCTATCATCCCATGGCCCACAAAATATCAGTCGTGGACGCACTAGCTTTCCGAGCCTACATCATCTCCGATGAAGACCATTTGGAAGAAGAACTACTGGAAATTAAACGCCAACTTACAAACAACGGATATCCAGTTTCCTTTATCCATAAGCGGTTTTCGAGAATGGCTGAACGTTCCAGAAATTATGTTTTTGGATCAAATTTAGTAGCTGATGAAGATGATTCCGTGCCTCGGCTTATACTACCATACATGGGACCACTAACCACAAGACTGACCAACTTCATCAAGACAAAAATTGAGTGTACTTTTGGTTATATACCCGGATTAAAAGTAGGAAGAATTCTCAATAACGTGAAACAGCCCCTCCCAAATGAAGACCATCAGACGGGAATCTACATCATCAAATGTTCCTGCAAAAAAGTATACATAGGAGAAACCAACCGATCCATCACAACTCGTTTCCAAGAACACTTGTCCACCGATAGCGCTATATCCTCCCATTTGAGAAGAAACCCGTCCCATTACATCATTGATGACTCAGCAAGTCGTTTGGAGAAGGAACCTCGCAGTTTTCATCGGAAGTTCAAGGAACATCTTTGGATATTAAAATACCCCAACAACATGAACTTAAACACAGGAATGAACGTAAATCCTATTTGGGATAGTACGTTGCTACCGATGCTGAATACTTAATTTTATTATAAATATTCTTTTTTAAATTATCTTTAAAAAATTCTTGTTACTCTTCCTTCCAAAAAAGTTTTAAAATTTATAAGATCTGCTCCTGAAGAAGAGTGAAGTCGTCACTCGAAAGCTTGAGAACAATAAAAGTTTTATTATTGTTACACGA
>JAQGAI010002387.1:0-12417 GCA_034696905.1 Lepidocyrtus violaceus
TCACTCACGACACGACATGACTGTTTTTCTCCCCATATGTCATCACATCATCTCATTATCATCATTTCCCATACATATCCCCTCCAACCATAGAATCGACATTCTTGGAAAATAAAATAACATCCAATTCATATCATAACAGAGCTATTACATTACATAGTTGATTAATTATTCATTATCTGCTAAAATGTAATTTTTTCCCTACCAACATCAATCTACCTACCTACCTGACAAATAAAAAGCTCTTATGAGTGGAGTACTTGTGCTATGCGCACGTAGCCCCTGTTAAGTAAGTAAGGAAGCAAAATATTTTCTTCCCCTTCTTGTTTGGCTCTTTCCTTCATCAGGGGGGAAAATGCTAATGAAAAAGTGCAACATTGTTATTGTTACACCTTTTTTGTTTGTTTGAAAAACAAATAAATTACGTATTATACAAGAAGGCATGCAAATGATGGTAAGTAGTAAAATGCAGCAGCAATATGCAACAATGCACTCTCCTCCTATTGTTACTCTGGTGGTAATAGTAATAATAATGATAATGTGGTGGTGGTGGCTGTTGTTATAAAGAGACATTGTCATGTCATATAGGCATATAGATAGAGGAAGAGTATTGAAGGAAGGTGGATGTGGATTTCACTCTCACTCTCTCCACCACCACCATCCTCATCCATTCAGCTCAGCTCAGCTCAGAATTCACATTCACTTTTTTTTCTCTATTTGAACAAAGTCATTTAAGAGTAAAATGGCATGGCTTGGCATGGCAGGAGCTTCAACAATCGTCATCAGATTGGCTGAATCTGAATCTATCTAACATGGCCATATAATTACACTGACTGAAGCGGAGCATTGTTAGGGAAAAAAATGTTATATGGCTTGCTCCTTTTTATTATACAGGAAAGACCCAGTGACTGACTGACTGACTGACTGGCTGACAAAAATGAAGAGTCGAAGAAGCGGATTATTGCCAGTCAGTCATGGCAGGAGCGGATGCGACACAAATATACTTACTGCACACGGAAAGCCAATGCCACTTTCAATTGTTGACTACGCACTATAGCACTCTGCCTTTTTGTTGGAGGAGAGGGGGATAATAATGTGTACGTGAAAGTGTATAAGTGTCAGTCTGAGACATCCACACAACAATCAAGAAGAGTCCCATCATCATCATCAGCTTCCTTCCTTCAGAGAGCTCACTCAAGCCTTATGCAATTTTTTGACTAGTGAAATTTTTTTTCGAGAGTCGAGTAAGCGGTGTATGGAAGTTGAAATTGAATGGATGTACTTACTAATGGGGAAGAAGGGATTTCATGCGAATATCATTATTGCAAAAATTCATTGCAAAGATTATGCTTGACTTGATTGAATAAAATGGCAGGCCATGCCGTTTTTTATGATAACTTTTTTTTTCTCTTCCACACTGATCTGATCAAAATCACATAATCATTATTATCATCATTTTTTTTATGAATTTTTATGATAAATGGCTTTATAAAAATTTGTAGTCACATTTATGCCAATCTAATGGTTATTTATATCCCTTAAATATAGTTATATTTTATATTGCATATTTATTATGCCTTGTTTTTTTAGACAAGGATCAGATCAGGAGAAGTCTCGAGGAGAAATCGTCCATTCCTCATTTTTAACTTTTAGCTTCTGCTTCCCGTCATCTTCTTCAGCCAGTTCATGAAAATAAAAATGAACTTTGCTTACAACAAACTTTAAATTTGAATTTATTATGGTAGACTACATAACACCACTGCTTGCTTAGAATCGTTAGTGAACCGATAAAATGGAAATTATCTTTGATAGCGATAACAACAGCTCTGTAATATGCTTTACTGCTCATGTAATGTAACTTTAAACTCTAAATTTAAGAACCTTTAAAATCCCATTAAAAAATTGTTTTTCTTAATTAAAAATAATCTGTTTCTGTTTGAAACTCACCTAACTAAACTTTCAATCTTTTCGCTGAAAAAAATTTCATAATAGGTCCCTTACCCTGTTACACCTTTCCAACCAAAAATCAAATCCAACAAAAAAATTCTTAAATTATCATTACATCTTTTTTTAACAATGAACCTAACCTACCACCATTATAATTTAATTTAATATATCCTCAGCCAAAACCATTGAACTTTACAGTTGAGAGAGGAAGCAAAGTAATAATAGCACATATAAAGCAAGCCTTAAAGGGAAGCCTTTTTTTCTCTAAAACAAGTATCCCTTGCCATATTACTATTACCATTACTTCAAAAGTATTGTTAAGTCATCGTCGTCGTTATCTTTAAAGATAATCATAATCATAATCACCACCATCATGCTCATATAATAATAATAATAGTTATAGCTAGAATATTTATTATCATGCTTTGCTTTTTTTAAAGCTCGGGCTATTTGGCTTGGCTTGAAAAGTCTCTCGAGTTGAAACTCTCTCTCTCACTATTTTAAACCCCTGCCATATATGTATGTAAAACATAAATCTGCCGTGTTTGTATTGCATTGCATTGTACAGGGTTAGGCTAGACTTTTGAATCCCAATCCAATTATTATTGGAGAGTTTTAGCATTTTACTACTGCAACAATCTCCATTCCTACTGCTGGGCTTTGACCATCATAATCATCATCATGCCATGCCATAATACAATGCCACGCAATAGTATGTATTATTTAAATGAAAGCAAAAGTGAAATCGACTTCGACAGCGAGACAACACAAGCTCAAGAGTAAAATGTAATATGGTGTGGGATGATGATAGGGGGAATGGGGATATGATGGATAGGCAGGCAAAAAGGAAAAAGGAAAGAAAAAAAAACTTCTTGTTGTTATCTAAGCTATTTATAAAATACCTATAGCCTATACCTACCCATGAGGATTTTAATTTTTCAACCCGTTTGTAAAATGGTTTTTGTATCCCCATCCCATCGTCGTAATCTTGTTATTATTATCATTTTACTTTTATTTTGAAGGACGAAATAGATATGGATTGGAGTTATTTTTATACTTGGGTGAGTCTTGGCTGGGGTGTTAGTTGGCCTAGGCTTAAATTTTAGGGGTTGGATGGAGGACTATTGTCCCTTATGAAATGAAATGAAAAGTATTTATGTACTATTTGATTTCCCCTTTTTTCAAGTTTTTCACAAACTACAAAATACTACTGAATGGCATGTGCTGGTGGTCAACTGAACTTGTTTTTGTTTTGGTCGATGATGATAGGATGGGGATACATGTTTGAATTGAATTTTATTTACAGAAGACCGGTCCTGGGAGACCTTGGGCTTCAAGGTTGAACGGAAAAAGTTGCAGACTTGGATGGACGAATTGAGTCGAGACCATGGCTGGGTGATGATGATGATGATTTTGGGTAAAAATACCCACACAAAATATTTTTACACCTTTTTGTCAATCCAGTTGGGACTTTCATTGGCATTCGGCCTGGAAGCTGCTGGTTGGTGATCATATGAGCCGGATGCCGAATGAATAAAAATATTAAGGCCAAGATCACCACCGACGAAAACTCTCTCCGTAAAAATTTCTCTTTGGAATGAAGCTTAAATTGAAAAAAAAATGTATTGGGATACTCCCATGATGATACATTTATTTATATGACATTATGTTGGCCACTGCTATGACTATATGACGTATGGAGACATACGACGGATATGAGAGTTCTCATAAATAACTAATCTTCTCTTTTTTTAAATTTTATTTTAATATTTGTCCTTCATCCTTGTCACTTCAGTTGACAACCTTTTTATTATTCTTCTGTCTTCCCCCTTCCAAGAAAATTATGTCAACTTTGAAAATTGAGCAATGTCTTTGTCTTTTCTTTCCCCTTCCCATAATAAAGAAATCCTTCTCTGTTGAAAAACAACAAAATAGCAATTATGCCATATTTTTTACTACGAAAACATGTTCAAATTTCAAATCCATTTATTTTGAAAGCTCCAAGGCCACTCGCAAAAAACATTGAGCGGATGTTGCAAAAAAAATCAAGTCAAGTCTCTTTCCATTCCCATAAAACTTTTCCGTCCAGATCCAGATGTGAACATTTTTTATTCCTATGTCTTTGCATGGCACATTTCTCAGCATAGCATAGCAATCATAATATCATCTTCTTCAAAAAGTCATTTATTTTTGCATGCCAAGCTCAACATAGCCCGTGTCGGAGCAAAAAATTAAACAAAATCAGCAGCTTTTTGTTTCGTTGTTCTCCAATTTTGAAAAACAAGTCATGGGGATGTGTGATGCGATGTGATAACAAAAGCCGATAAGTTTTCGACTCGCAAATTCAAGGCCATATTTTTTCCAACTCTCATTTTCATATTTTTTTTCCTTCTCATCATCGTCCTCCTGCCTGCCTGTCTCCTCCTTTAGGTTACCCAGCTTTCAAATCAACTTTGGAGAAGACCTTGACAAGAAAGAGAGAGAGAGAGAGAAAAAAAAGGAAAAGTTTTTGAGAGACCCAAACCCAAGCCATGCTTAACCCAACTACCCACCTCCAATCAGTTTAACCAACCCAAGCCATATACCATCCTACCACCACACCACCCCATCATCATCGCCATCACCAAAACAAAGGAAATATTTTCCATTCCATTATTCATCCATCCCTGCTCACTTTCTGAGCTTCACCTTGAGAAGCCCCAAAACAAGACGAGACGATAGATCCAGCTTGAAGTAAACTTTTAAACCTCTCATTTGGATTTGCCCTACTGCCTGAGATTCTGAGATGATATCCCAAACCATATCAAGCCATTGTGCATTTCTCTAACCTCCTCCCTCCCAGGATAAGTAGTTATTTTTTTGCAAAAAAAAAATCTAGGTAGGTAAGTGGGTATGTTGCGTTTTTTTACTGCCTCACTTTATCATCCTCGAATGTTAATGATCATTATCTTGTCCTTTTCATCTTCTCCATCTTGCTTGTTCTCTCCCTCCTCTCCAAAAAAGCAAAACAATAGAATTAGGATGCCGATGCGAATTGTTGTTTTTTTTTCAGCGAGAATTTCTGTTGTGTGATGCATGTGAAGAAGTTATATAATAGGCTTGAAAAAAAATAATAATTTGCCGAGGGGTATGAAATGAATAAAGATTTGTTTTTTTTTCTTCTTTGTATTGCGTTTCATCCTTTTATTATTTTCTTGTTGGGGGAGAACCCAGTGTAAAATAAATGAGTTAGCCGTAAAACCTGGAATTCGGTGGGGGGTGAAGTGAAACTAATCGTAAAAATGGGTAATCTAATCATCAAATTGTGCAAATTTTTATATTTTGACGCTGGCTGATTCCAAGGAATCTACGGCTTTTATTGCGTTTTTTTTTCTGCGCATGTATCTATTCTTGAGAGACCGGACCGGAGTGGACTCTGGACTTTATAAACGTTTCTGCATTGTAGTCCATCCATCCATCCTGTCAGATCAGATGAGGATGTAGGAGCCCATTATCATTTGCCATTTCACGTTTTATTTTTCATTTTCATGACTGGGCTGTATTTTATTCTATCCAGCTCAACTCCCCCGACAGGTTTTCCATTCCACATCCACAGCAAGTCAAATCAGCCAAGCAAAAAAATTAAACCACGTCATTCCTCATAAAACTCTTATTTTTTTCGCATCCCTTTGACATTGCCATTACTATGAGCTACCTGGAGTTTGGAGTGAGTTGAGATGAAAATCTTCAACATATAGACAAGTACATAAGAAACCACTTCTCCCCTTTTTCATATCATCAGGGTAGTAAATAGAGAAGCCCAAATCTAAACAACCATCTTCTTATTTCTTATCTTCCCACCCCAACTTATACTCTTCCCAGCCCTCCGCCTACTTACCCACGCTTTAGCATTATTTCTGCAAGCTTCATGCTACAATGCACGCTCATAAATAGTTTTTCGTTTTTTTTTGTTAAGTTGCATGGCAGGCGCCGGTATGAGAAACCTACAGAACCAGATATTTTTGCACATGCCATAATGCCATGGAAACCTACTCTCCATTTTCATGCCCGCATAATATTATTACAAAACAAAACCTGGCTACGATGCGATACGCAGTAATATGGACTATGCAACTAGTGTGTACTGAAATTATTTTTTATTTTTTTATTTTTCAACTTCAAAACAAGGAAATTTTTCCATTCCTCCATCATCATCATCAAAATAAATATTGCAAAAGTTACGTAAGCCATTTTTCTTCCTCCTCTTTTTAATTCACTCTGCAAAAATTCTAAAAGGTTCCCTCCATAAGGACGCCATGCACAACTTCATCCCAATCAAAATCAAACTCCTCAATTAACCATTTTTTTCTTTCTTCCTTCTTTTCCCAAAACACGAAACCAAACTGGTTATGTAAGAAAATCTAAAAAAAAAATTACCAAAACAACCCAGTCAAGTCACCGCCATTTTTATCTCTGTAACTATATTATTGTTGTATAATCCTTAATAATCCCTTTCAAGAAGGAAAGGAAGCAAAAAACGTACTTTGCCTATTACTTAATGAAAAATGAGTGCCTTTTAAAACAAATCTGTTTTGTTGTGATTATTGTTTTTTTTTGAAAGAATCAAATCAACTATGGCTATATGCCTCCTCCACATTACCATCACGAACAATCACGTATTCCAATCGGCAAAACCAAAACAACCCAAACACCAAAGGCACGAGACCTGCTCAACAACTTCAAAAAACAGATAATTATTTTATATAACTTTTTTGAAGTTGTTTTAAGGAGTGAGATCACATCCTCCTCCCCATCCCCATCACACACATCCACATCACATCCAACCAACAAATCAAATCATATTATCATTTTTCTTACAAACCAAAATAAACGTACTTTACATCAGAAAAAAAACTACAGATCCTTTTTACTTCCTGTTCAATTTTTCAAGTTAACCCTTTTCAACCCCTTTTGCAAAACTACAAAACTATATTACAAAATTGCCATTTGACATCATCATCATCATCATAATGACCATAGTAGTTATAGTAGTAGCCGTCATCATTCATGATCATAATTTTTTTTTTGGAAAAATAAAAGTCACCCCACCAGTTTTCTTCCATTTAATAAGGCAAAATGTAATTTATCTGAATGGGTAAGTAATGTCCTTATGAAATTGATGACGCTGCAGTGACCGGCGCCCCCCCCCTCCTGAGTAGAGTGAAATAATAATTGTTAGGTAATCGACTATATAACATCTAGCCTAGCCAGAAGAAGAACAAACATGAAATGCAGTTTTCAAAAATGTAGTCGTTTTTTTTCTGCATAAACTTTTTTTCTTCTCCCTTGAAGGGGAAGAGGAGGAGAAGAACTGCGTAAAAAATGTAAATATGAAAATGCAAACTGCACTTCACATCATTATACCCAACCATATATATAACCTCTTGAGATGAAGAGGAGGAAGTAATGATGGTGGTGGTGGGGACGTATGGTGAGGGGGAGAGGAAATGAAGTCCTTTCTCGAATAAGCAGGCTCTAAGCAGCAAGCATTGAATTGCGTTAGTTGCTTTAGTGCAAAGGGAAAAAAATGTCAATCCATTTTCATCACCATTTTCTCGAGCAATCATAAAAAAAGAGAGAGTGTCCCTGTCTCTCTCTTTTGCACTGACTACAGATATATCTGACTGACTGACTAAAGTGTTTTTTTTGCCTCCCTCTGCACTTCTGACTGTAGAGCTTTGTAGCTCTAACTCTAACTAACATAACCATAATCATTTCATTTTCATTATTGTCTAAAACTCCAACCATAATACAATACTAAATGTTACGTTTTGCCTATGAGATAACTAAACTAACTGAGATTAGTTAGCACCATACAGATATATATTTTTTTAGAGATGAATGCACTTCAACTTTCATAACCATATTTTGTCGAGAGACACTGCTTCCTCCTCATCATCATCAGCATCCTATTCGTCGTCTTCCTCTCATTCTTATTATGGCATTGCTATGCTTTGCTATGCTGTAAGCGCATGTTTCACTTTTTCCAACTCGTGAATGTCGTAATAGGAGATAGAGATAATAAAAAGGATTAGAGGATTATCAAAAGTCATAATACAAATTACTTGTGCGATAGCGATAAGCCACGTACACTGTACACATATTCTGCATGACGATGGGATGTGATATGATATTATAACGTAATATCCAATTCAATCCAAGCTGGGTTTGTTGCCGTTAATTCATAAAATATCTAATCCAGATTTGGGAGGGAGAGAGCATTGCTCCTGTGTGATATGGATGGGAGTAGTTGAGTCTTAATTCTGTTGGTTTTCATTTTTTATTTAAATCGTTAAGTCATCAATCATCATCCTCCTAACCATAATATCATATCATATCAAATCATATCATGTGTTGGGTAGGATGTGGGATGTTGTTGGTACCTATTAGTTTGTCAAGTTAGTTAGAAAATGACAACGTTGCAATTTGCAATAACAACGACAAACTTTTAAAATGTAAAAAAGGCAGTGTCAAAGTCATTAACAGTTTTTTTAACGATGGGTAATAACTTTTCTTCTTTTTAAGTGACTATCTGTACTACGTACGTAATCCTTTACTTCCTCTTTGAAAGCTGCAATGCAATGTGGGAAGAGACGTACATAAAAGGGAAAATTGCTTTTGCATTGAAATCATTTTTGCACATCCAAATTGCAAAAAAAAATATTTAGATGGAAGTACGAGGGGAAATTACCATATCGGTACTTAACTAATTTGTGTTTGCATATGATCTAATGTTGAGATAAATGTAGCAGAAAAATTATATCTTTGTATGTTCATGTTCAATAGAAAGAATCCATTCATTCAACATTGTCGTCGTCCTCGTCAATAAATAATTTTTACGTCAATACTTTATCCATAATCTGATGATTGTTTGAACTTAAGCAAGAGCTAAAAAAATTCTGCACCTTTTTCTCACGTTTTCCCTTCCACCATTTCCCCCTTTTGCTTCTAGCAAGAGGAACGAGGAGACAATTATGAAATTTAATTAAAAGTTTTAACTCAAGTACGTAACTTGATATTAACTTTTGGTGTGAGAATTTAAAAAAAAGTATCCATTTATATTTTTAACGTAATGAAACATCTTTTTTTCTCTCTATGAATGTTCATGACTTACGTAAAATACCCTAAAAGCGCACGTACCAATTAATGTAAAGCAAGTGCACTCATATCATATCATACCAAATTCGCAATATCAAATTTAGTTGGTTCACAACGCGAAAACGTTTTCCATGTGGCTGAAACAACTTCCTCGAATGCGGAATTCAGAAGAATGAAACCTGTGGGGAAAAAACGTAGAGCAAGCCCAATGTTCATGAAATATAAACAGCAAATGAGCAACAATACGAACTCCAAATCAAAATAATTGTTAGACATGGCAAGACATGAATCAACATGCAAAAAAAAATTTGCCAGCTAGAATTTGAGTCACTTTGCTAGTAAGTCAGTAGAGTTGGTGGATTGTTATGAGTTCCGCTCACTCAATCCATATCATATCATATCTCTACACTACCTTGACTGTTTTTATTTTATTTTTTTTTGATAGAAAATGAAATGAAAAGTGAAAATACCTGTTTGAACCAGAAGCAGAATGGGATGATGCACTTATTACACCCAGCGCCAGCCCACGTAAGACGTAAGGTATATTTATTTACGTAAGCTAAGCAGTAGTAGTAGTCAGTCAACAATAAAATGGCAACAACAATGCTTGATTGTTTTGGCTATTCCTGTTACGTTCCCTGTCCTGTTCTGTGTAGCATGGCTTGTTTACTCACACGTTGGAGTAAAACGAGTGGAGTTGCTGTTACGTGGCTTGCTAATTTGCTGTAAATGTACAGCCATGCGGTGATGTGTGATGCTATATGCTATGTTATTTTTTGCACTGTTTCTGCACTGCATTGTTGTTGTTACTGTTCTGCAGTTTGGATTGTACATTGTGCGTTATGTTATGTTTATGTTTATGTTAATGTTTTAGGTTGTTTGAGCCTGTTATGTTATTGAATTAGTCGTTTTCCTGTTATTACGACATCCTATCTTGCATTTCCCTTTGGGCTAATCAATCAATCAATTAGCTTTACATTGTAAATTTTTTTTACAAATTTTTTGTAGTTTTTCTTCTGAAACATCATTTTATCAACACGTACGAAAAGAAAATTATATATTACGCATTCATGCATTTTTTTAGGAACATGTTACGTTGAAGACGTCATCAAAATCAAAATTGTATGGGTAAAATCTCAATTAATAAAAATAAATGGTTACATCATCATCCACGACAGACAAATCTAATTACAGAATCATATTAATCATGCATAATTAGCTGAACTGTCAAAAATTGCTTGAATTATTAAAAAACTGAACCAAGTTTACATAATTATTGTTTCCAGGTTTTCTATTTGACATGATATGATTATGATTAGCATAAATCAATATAATTTTTTGTTCTTGTTATGAATGGAAAACTTCTGAAATGTCAATACCCTCTCATGACTATTAATGACGCTATTTTCCTTTTTTTCAAATCGTATTTTATGTAACAAAGAGTTTAACATAGGAAAGCATTTGAAGTAGAAAAAAAAAGGATTTTCAAACCTTATCATTTGTTCATTATCACCGCCTCAACACTACTAATCTGTTTCAATCTTAAATGTCTAACTAAATTTCATTCATGATATTCATCATCATCATCCAAATCCAAATCCCCATCATCGCCGTCATGAATTTTTTACCTTATAAAAACGATTTTTGGGGGATAATCATGAAACTTCATCAAAAACTATATTCATTATCAACATCATAAAATAAGCGTTCAAAACTTAGGCTATGCAGTTGCAGTACACATAACTAACTGAACAAAGACTGAACTAACTTTACCAAATCAAAAATTATACCATATTTTGTTCAAACCATTTTTGCATATCATATTTTGTTTCACACGATGAGAGAGATGATAATAATAAGCTAGATCCTGCCTATGCTATGCTATCATCCGCTTTAAAATGTTTTGGTATTCGAATTCGCAAATGATTATTTTTTTGCATGCGAATAAAAAAATCTCTCTTCAAAAAAAAGTTTTTTTTTTGTTCAACTTGAGCTTGACTCAACTCAACTCAAATTCAATTTTATTTTTTGAAAAGAGAAGGAAAGCTTTTTAAAACCCAGCCAGAAGAGAAGAGAATCTGATGATGATGAGGAGAGTGAGTGAGTTGGAAAAAAAGTGAAATTCTCTTCCCTTCCTTTTCAGTTCATGGGATTGTTATATAAACTGTACTGCAATGCAATGCAGTTTTGCATATCAAAGTGTACTGAAAGGACTTTTATTTTTATTTTATGTAAAAAAAAAGAATGGATGTGTATTGCAGTCAGCCAGTGAGTGACTTAAAGTTTCAAGGAAAAGGGTTCAAACACGTACATAAGCAAGCAGTGTATTAAACCATGTTGTACCTATGCAAAAATTAAATAAACTGCTGCATTTTGTATTTTCCAATGACTGAGGATGACTTGGCTAAAAAAACTCTTGGCGTTTTATACAAAGTCAGTGACTCTTTTTTTCTTTCTTTCTAAATGAACAAGGGATGAGAAAACAAGGATTATAAACTCTAACTCTAAACGTTTCGGTTTCCCTTTTTTCTCTCTCTTTCGTGAACAAAGAAAAAAAAAAGAAAATGTAAAATTGGGATGGGAAAACTGTTAAGTAATTTTTGGCAATTAATTCTTTTAGCCAAAGAAAAGGTTGCAAAGCGAAAATCTAATATATTAAATTTTTCATTTTTTGGCGACGGTTTAACACAGTTTTGCGTGTAAGAAAAAAGGATGACTATACGTAACTTAGATGAATAAAGATGAAAATTATGATTATTTTTTTAGCAATCCAGATGTATTGATGAGCTAATTCATTCCGGTATGAATCATATTTGATCCAGTTGTTTCCTGGACTGAAAATTTACTTTTAGTTCGAATCTTTGTTTTTTTAGACTTTCATCATGTTTCAGGCAATCGCAATCTTATTTAAAGTCAAGACTCAAAAACGAACTAAGGTACACACACTTTTTAATAAAATGGGACGCTCTTTGTTTGTTTGTCTTTCTGCATGCTTGCAAAAAAAAATTGTTTTTGTTTGCTATTTTTGTTTGTTGACGATGACTGGACACAACAGGAAAGGAAAATGCCAAAACAAAAGACTATTTTTAAGGCAGATGTTCAGCGTACACTCATTCCTCGTGGATCATTATCTTATTCATTTTTCGTCAAAGACGCAAAAATACGTTTTCACGTAAAATGACTAATAATGAGAGAGATGAGATGATTAGGTTGTTGATGATAATGTGGTGCGCTGAAAAAGCCAGCCAAAAATTCTAACGCAGTAAAAGTAAAGTAAAAAAGCCCTTTTAATCCGTTATAAAAATTACTCATTTCCTTTAAAAAACACACGCA
>JAQGAI010002388.1:0-12417 GCA_034696905.1 Lepidocyrtus violaceus
AAAAAATTGAGCTGACTCCGATGCTAATAAGAACTGACGAAAGTGGCATTTTAACTTTCTCGAAATGTTTTTGCCTTTTTTAATCCCCCCTTAAAATTTCGACACAAACGCCCACGTATGATTTGAGTGAATTGCATTGTATTACAAAAACAGTATCGAATTTCTACTGCAGATCGGGGTCTATTTATAGGCAATGGATGGATTGATAAAGGTTCCCCTTCGTATTTTGAGGGATTGTCATTTCATTACTTTAATTTGAAAACAAACACGCACTTCATCATCTCATCTTCTCCGGTGAAAGCATTGTATAAAAGCATCCCCAAATCCGGTGAAAGTAATCGGTATTACAAATAATCCTCCTATATAACTGTTTGTTTGTTTGTGTGTTTGTGTACAATTTCCCTTTTATTTACACAGTTTTTAAATAAATCCCTTTCCTCGTGAGTTTGATGAGTTTAAGTGATTGCATTGAAAGGGAATCCCGAATTCGGAATTAAATAAAACCACAGCCCACAAAAAAGCTTTGTTTTCCCTCCCGATTTTGCTTCGCTTTCATTTCAAAAGGCTTACGCATCTAGTCCTGGTTTGGTATGTTTAGATATGTACTTATATTATTGTAAAATTTTATAGAATAAACTTTCGATTTCGTTATTAGCACATCAAGCAAACCGCTTTATTCCTCCCTTTCTCAATCGGATTCCCTAAATCGTTACATTCACGAACTGAACTACCTTTAAATTTTTAGTAATTTGTTGATTGATTCTCGTTTAATATTCAAGGACTAACAATAAGCGTTCCTGCGTGGGCATTTTTGTTTTTGTTTAGTCTTTTCATTCGCACTGTCCTACGTAAAGGTTTTCAATAAAATTTATCAATTATTCAGATGTAATTATTTTTCAATTCCATGATAAACAACAACATAAACTGATATATACTGACTGGCTATGGCCATTTACCACTCACCGACGAAGTCATTGACTCGACTCAACCAGCCTGACATACTCTCTCTGAAACTTTTACTCCAAAACATAAATAAACTATTTGACTAGTGTCACTCTGTCCAACAATAAACTCGGCTCTACTACTCTTCTAGCTTGGTTCTGTTCACTCTGCCCTTGCCTTTGCAAAATGGATGCTCCCACTTAAGCCATTAAAATTTTAAGTGTTCATTCACTCCAATAACGATAAACGTTCATCCCAACTCCTCCAATCCACATTTTTTGTCATTGGGAACGGGAAAGCTCACGTCTCCCATCCTATCCTACCGTTATTATCGTAATGTCAATACTTAAATGGCTACCTACTCATTTTCCCTTGGCTTATATCGGACTTGACTTTAACCCTTCTCCATTGATTGTCGCAAGCATTAGCAAACTTTATGATTACTTTAACTGTATCCCCATTAAATTTCGTCGAACCACACAAGGGCGAGCAAATGCGATCTTTTAGTCAATATCCAGCCATATCTTTTTCATAACCGCTTTTTCCCCGATTAGAAACTGTGTGTGTGTGTGTGGGTGGGCGTATCGGGAGCTATAATCGTAAATGAGGATAATAATCTAAAATAATGACGATCCGATCCATCTCACAAACTTATTTGGATAAACTTTCAAGATCCCAGTTGATTCCTATTCCGAGGCTATTACTTTGGGATACTAAATATTGCTTTTCATAAAGTGACTACTCCAAAGACCTACACGTGCACATGGAGGGAAAATATTTTGACATAAATACAAAAAATTAACAACTGGCCTGATCCGC
Organism: Lepidocyrtus violaceus; assembly: GCA_034696905.1. Lineage (NCBI taxonomy): Eukaryota > Metazoa > Arthropoda > Collembola > Entomobryomorpha > Entomobryidae > Lepidocyrtus > Lepidocyrtus violaceus. The sequence goes on from JAQGAI010002388.1 coordinate 1,762, forward strand.
TCTGGCTCTAACTGACTCATTCAAATACACAGCTGAAAATTTAGTGGAGGGAATAGCCATATTAAAATCTCTAATGCCCGTCTCATCTCCGTCTTTGTTTCTTTTAATGACCCTCTTTAGCTCTGTAATGAATAGGGGGACACTTGTGAAAATGAAGAGGGTTCTATATCAAAGTACACTTCAGTCCTGGCTTACGAGGCTCCAGATATTATTCCAGCAGATCCATGCACGACGTGACAAGCAAGAAGAGGGAAAGTATTTTATATATCTACATGTCTAGGCTGACAAAAGAAACAGGTCATAGCATATGAAGTCCTTCTGTAGGAGCTTAAGCCAAGACAAAAAGAGGAAATTTCCCTGGGGCATTTTCTTCCACAGAATACAAAATAAACTGAGCCAAGATACGCAAAAAAATGTGAAAATTGCAAAAAAAATATACTCCATTCTATTCAACTTCACTGCCTTCATTGCAATTTTGACGAGCTTGCTCATACGTAAAATAGCACTCGAGTCGAGTTGAATATGGGTTGGTGAAAGCAAAATGAAAATTATTTCCACGATGGGTTGGCTTTGAAAAGGCGTTTAAAAAAATAGTTTTATTATTTTTTATTTACCATCCTGAAGTGTAATCCCAATCACAGGATAGCTCGGCGGCCCAGTCCCCTTCGCATTGAACGCCTGGACGATGACAGCATATCTGGCAAATTTCCTCAAGTTGTCGATCAGCGCCTCCCCTCCAAAATCGATTCCCACCTGAGACCACAAACAAAAAAGAATATGAAAGCGATTGAAAGGATGGAAGCAATGCCGAATGAGTGGGTTCACTTTTCAGCATGTATTTAAAAAAAAAACTGGAAATTGAGATTGGAAGAGAAAGTTGAACAAAAGGAGAAAGTATTTTTTATCATCATTGTTCCTTCTGCTCCTCCTCCTCCTATATTTTACCCCTTGTCTTATTTTTTTTGTCAAACGTGTGCTTTCTCTTTCCGAAAGAACCATTTTAATTTGCAGCTCCACTGCTCCCGTAAATAAGAATGGAAATCAGACTTGGGAATATAAAGAAGGAACGTGTAAGAGAAAAAAATGGGGGGAAGGATTGATTGTTCTCAAACGACGATAGCGATGAGGATCGGTTCATACAAAAAAAAACTCAGCTTCTGTGAGAAAGACATGGATGGAGGAGGAAGAAAAAACTGGAGGAGTTTTTATTTGGAGGTGTAAGTTTTTTTTCAAGATTTATGAGCACATTCCCCTTTAGTCTCCCCAGCCATAACATAATTCACAAGATGATCATGATGATGAGGAAGGACAACGTACCCCTCGCATATGACTTTTTTTCGGTTGAATATTATCCTCACTCACCTCAACAGTTTTAAAGTGATAGCCATGCATATCCCCGAAGGTGGGTACATGGGAGCCAACAAAGTTGGGAGTGGTGCTTTCCCCGTAAATCCCGGATTCTGCAGCGAGTGCAAGGCTCAGCTCCCGGAAGCCCAGGTAGTAGCCAAGAATATTGCCATGCCAGAGGTGCCTCTCGGGCGGGCCCCAACGGATTCTCAGCTTGGTGGATAAGATTGGATCAATGTCAATGTCTTGTGGGGGGCCTTCGGGAGCCTCCTCCGCAGTCGTGACTTGGATCACCTCACTTGGTGGAGAGAAGCCCATCCCGTTCTGGGCGAGGACTCGGAGGTGATACGTTGTTGAGGGGGAGAGCCGATCCACGGAAGCTGTTGTTTGGGTGGCCGGCACTGCCAGCTCCTCCACTTCCGCTTCCGTCCATGTGTCTATAAAAAAGAGGACATTAAATAAAATACGATGACATTTAAAAAGTATTAGAAAAAGGGAAAAATTAGTCAAGCGCGAAAAAATATTTATTTCGACATTTTACATCCATTTCCCGAGAATTATGATGATTTTTATAACGTATTTATGATCCCATTAAATGAAATTATTTTCCCACTAAAGCAGGCATTTACGCTTCCCCTGCTATGTCTAAACTTTCTCTTTTGGAAAACATGTTTTTCCAGGATTCAACAAGCTGGAATTGCCCTTATCATCATCAACATCCTCAGCCATTCAAGGTTATGCTTTGTTAGGTAGCAAACCTTCCATATTATACTGAAAGCAAAGTTCCCTCCGTCCTCCAAAATAATAACTTTTGCTTAAGTGCGCATAAATCGGTTGCCAAATATTTTGAAAACATTTTACTTTTCTCCCAGAACGCAGTCATGTAGTGACATATTACTCTCCTCATTTTTAATTAATTACAGGTGTCATTGACGTCAAAGGGAAAGTACCTACTATACTCATACCTACTCCCAAAATGAAAAGGTGGAGGGGGGAAACTCCTAGTCAACGAGGCAATTCAACTTTTTTATTTCCCTCCACTGTTGCTTTCCCTGATGCTCATCATCATCATCATCACCATCATCCTCCTCCTCCATTTCTTGTTTTGTTAGTGAAGCGTTCATGAAATTCCTCTTTTAGCTCCGTAAACTAGCGCCCAGGGACTCATTTCCGGAGTCACATTTACAAACAAAAAAAACCTCACCTCTCAAATGACATCATTAGCAGAAACAGATGTGCATTTAGGAAAACCTTGCTCTCGTAGAAGGTGGAGAGGTAGGGGAGGAGGCACTTGGGAGGGAAATGCACCGCATCATTAAATCCCACCTTTATATGTAAAATTATCAGGCTGGAAAAGTTCGAGTCGAGGGACACAGGTAGAATTGAAGTTTTCAAGTCGTTTTACAAAACACGAGGGAAAACCTCTTCGAAGCTGAGGATGATGATGAGGAGGAGACTGGTTGCGTAATGCCCCTCCAGCAGATATAAAAAAAGTTTTATCACGCTCTTCCACTTTTTTATTTTATTTTCGGGGAATTATTAAATTTAGCGGGGTAGGTTAAAAAAAATCAGATTTTTTCGAGGAATCAGAACTCTGCTCCAGAGAGCTTTTGCATGTTGATCATCTTACGGTTATGTCATGTTATATTAATGAGGTCAAAAATATATTTCCCGAGCAAGTTTACTCACCCGAAGGGAACTTATATTGGATGATGAAGTTAATGAGGGGACTATTCCCGTTGAAGCTCTCCAACCATGAAATCTGCACAGAGCGGCTGTGCGTCTCCATCAATCTCAGGTTTATTGGCTGTTCTGGCGGTTCTGTCGTAAAAAAGAGAAAGCATATTTTTCATTTTTTAATGATTGGAGCATCGTCAGCCATGTTAATTTCTTTCTGAGAAACTGGCCATCTCTCATCTCCAAGAAAAAACTTTCACTTTGATGTTTGGTGCAGACTAAAAAAACAGGTAATTTCTGAGAATGCGACTTTGGCTTTCTTTCCAATATTGAATTTGCATCAGCGTCAGCCCGACAAGCTGACAAGGACAACTTTCGCTAAAAAAAATAACTTTCCCCTTGTAAATTTTTAAGCAATTTTGCGAATTTTTCGGAGAGTCAACGCGATTCAGCTTGAGAGTTAGAATTTGCATTAGCTTGTTTTTTTTTATTATTTAAAAAAAATCGATAAAAAATACTTAAAGTGTCCCCACCACATCAACATCAAAGTAGCATGTCTTACTGCTCCTTTCTCCCTTGCTTGCTTGTTAAGTCCTTTCAATTTCGGGAGACAGTCCCGCTAATGGACTTACCTTGTACGCTGAGCACAACCGACGTCTGATCCGTTCCGAAGGAATTAGTGGCATAGCAGCTGTAGGAACCGCTGTCACTCCGGTCCACATCAGCAACCAACAGCTCCGACATGACACCATCATCCAGGGTCTGCTGTCTTACCGTGTATCTAAATAACATATGAGATGAGAGAAAAATCCCAAAATAAAATCAGCATTTTTTAAAGGAAAATTCTCCACTTTCGGGGAAATAACTGCTTTCTCCAGATTTTATGTTAGGGAGATTAGCAAAACTTCAAACTTTCTCCCAAAGTGGATGGGTGCCTAAAGGATTACCAAATTCTGTAAAAAAAATTACCAACTAGTTTCTCGAAAAAATATGACTTCAAAAAATTTCGAAAAAAAAACAAGACAAAATTGTTTCTGACAAGTTGGATATTTATTTAATTTAGCGTATCATAATAATATGAAAGTTTTCTTTTTTGAGATTAGTAAAAGTTAAAAAAAAACTTAATCTTTTTACAACTTTTGGTTTGTTGCGGTTGCTTTATGTGCTCTCACCATTCTAGTAAATTACTAATAATACTGTATATTGTAAATCCGTGCGAAAAACAATTCTCGGAACTACTTTGTTTAAAAACGCATGGTCTTCTTCTAGAGATTAGTTTTGAAAAAGGAGATTGATTGATCTGGTAGCTTTCACTATAAAGCCACATGAAAGAAGTGATTTGATTGAGAAGTCTCGAAAAGAAGATAAGGCTATGTCGAAATCAGGAGTTAAGACAATTAATTGGGTTGATGCAAATTAAAATGTTATAAATCGTGACCAGATGAAGGATGTAAATAACGCAGACGACGGTACGAATACCCGAGTCCGATGTTGTAGGCAACTTTAGAGCAATGTAACCAGGGTGTATCTACTGTAAATTAATTGTGGAATTAATCTTAAAATAAAAATAATGGCTCTCAAGCCAAATATTAAAAAGTTGAGCTTGGGTTGTCTCTATTTAAAAAAAAACGTTGATCTGTTCATTACTTTACTTTTCTAGTCGGTGACTTAAAATCACTATTTTATAAAATGAAAAAAGAATCCCGGAAACCTGGAAGAATACTCCACGAGCACGTCACCCCATCCTGTTAAGTTCTTACTTACTTTTACTTCATACCCTGAAATGACATTTCGTGAACAAAGGCATTTGTCAAAAGTTAACGCACCCATTTCCCAGCTACATATACCTACCTACCCCGGAAAGAAAAGTCTTTCACTCTTAATAATAATGTTCTCCTTCTTAAACGACTTTTTTCCTTTCTCTTTTTTCTTTATGGGGAAAGTGCACCAATAAAGCCACCTTGAGATTATTCTTATATCTTAGGAAAAAATATCCGATCAGACCTTTAAGAAAAGTAAAAAAGTACTAAAAACGTGTGTATATACCCATCCAAGACTATAACTACAATAGTGACAAAAACAGACCTGTGATTGGAATGAGAGCCAATTTTTGTGTGTTTATTGGACCATTGGATATCAATGGGAAGATCCCCTTTGGCTCTACACTGAAGAATGGCCTTCTCCCCAGATCGTACGGAGATTTGTTGATCCCGATCCGCAAATTGAGCTGGGGCTGCAAGAATGAAAGAAAAAAAGAAAAGAAAGCAAATGAGAACAATTGAGACTTTTCCCCAGCTTAAAATCAAATAGGAACTCTTTGCGAGATTCATCGATGGGGGGCATTAAGTAAGTCAAATACCAGCTTCATTTCTTCACTTTTTTTAAGCTTAAAAAGTCAACTCAAGCACTATCAATCTCGCTAAAGCTAAAGCTAATAATGCACATCCAGATCCAGACTTAAGCAAAAAGCAAATAAGGCATTTGAGAAGGAAAGCAAAAAAAGGATTCCATGCAATATGTTATGTTACGTAACAATTGTGGGGACTCAAGTTTAAGTCAATAAGTGCAATACTTTTGTATTACCTTTTTGTATGCTTAGGTATATCCATCTTTTATAGAGATTTTATTTCAGCTTCATTGTCTCCTCCATTCCCAATAATAAAATAGAGTTTCTTTTCTCATTCAGCGGCTTACACTTTAAAGCCTTTGCTTTCTCCAGCCAGCCTTAGCCTTCCCAAAGAAATTGGGACTTTTTTTGATCCCAAATGACTTTTGACCGAGAAACGACTGACTCTCAACTAAATTTACCTTTTTTTATTCTGGGGAAGAAGAAAAAACCCACACCATTATCCATTATTCCCCTTTCTTTTCCCCGACAATCAACAAAAAAGAAAGTTGGGTTGAGTTGGATTGAGAAAGTGAACCAGCCAAACCCCCAAAAGTAAACCAAGAAGGGAAGGAAGGCTGCATTATGTGCTTACGTTTCACAGAAAATTCAGCATCGGAGATTCTAAACGTGCTACATCCAGAAAAAGAAAAGGCAGAGGAAAATTTATAAAACCGACTCTTTCTCTGACAGACTTATGTATGGAGAAATAAGACTTCAGTCTTGGACTGGTTTTATGCAACCCTCATCATCATCATCATAATCATCAACAATCCTACTAAAATAAGCAGGAAGAAGCAGGAACAGCAGCAGATTTTTTTTTTGCTTTTCCTATATCCTTTGTGCCATCATCATTATCATCATCATCATCCTTCCCATCATCTTCATCACAGCCTTAAACTTTCTCTTTTTTTCTTCTTTCCCCCGAATGTATCTAATCTAGCCGGAGAGTTTTTCATTTAAACTCAATCGGGAATAAATGAGGAAGGGAGGAATAGTAATAAGCAGTACCTAAAGTAGCAGCAGCAGCATCAGAAAAAAGAGAAACTTCGTTCATGATACATATTTTCCTTTCCTTAATGCCACTGACAGACGAAGGAAAAAGAGAAAATTTTCAACAAAAAGACCCGATTTTTTTCGAAGGAGGAAGTTGAAGAAAAGACACAAGGGATACCTAAAAGAAGAACGTGACGCTGCATAAAGACCACCACCACCCGCCCATTATCGACTCCAACCCATATATTCCGGGATGAAGGAAATCCTCCAGTTTTTTTTACAAGAAAAAAAAAATGCCAACGCATCCAAGGCACAGTTCCATGGGCTGCTTTCCATTACTCGCTCTGGCTATTTATATCGCGGTATTAGGTAAAACTGCTTATTCACATTCAAGGATAATTATTTTCATTGTTTACTCCAACCCTGTGATTTTTCTAATTATCTTACGTTACAGCCCAGCCCTTAAAACTGGCAAATTACCCATTTCTAATTTTTCCCACATAATTTTTATCTTCCTGAAGATTTGCAAAAATTGCAATTCTGCAGTAAAGGCGTAAGAATTAAAACCTGATGCCTACCTTCCTACTGTAAAACTGACGATGCTTCTTTCCCATTTTTATTTCCTCCTTTTTAACGGCTCTGGAAGCTCAACAAGGGGTCCAAGAAAAAAAAATCCCGGGACTTGTCCTAGTTCACTCTCAAGGATATTGTGCAATGCACAGTTTTACACTGATGGTGATGGAATTTAAGACAATATAAAAAAAGTTACATTTAGCTCCCTCCATCTTCATATATGGAATCATGATATAAAAAGAAAGTTTTTTTTTGTCCTTTTTAAAGAGACGACAACTGTTACGAGTGGCCCTCTTCTAAACTTTCTCTCTTTAAAAACAAAACTTTCCCCCTTTTCCTCCCCCTCCATTTTTATTCATAGGTATATGGAGTTGACGACACACATTTTCAACTATCTGTAAAGGAGGGGAGAAAGCATTCTGAAACGGTGATGATATGACTGAGCAAAAAAATAATATCATATAAATTGATATATAGACACACGTCATTATTTTTATAAAAAAAAGTAGGTAAAGTATAGTAAAGTTGTATCTATATGACTATGACTGTTATAGCATTAGCGTCTTCACATAATCAGGACGGACGACTTTTGGCAGACTTGGAAATAAAAAAAGTTTTAGTCTCTTCCCTTTCCTCTTTCTCTCTCTGGTTCACGCAAGAAGAAGCACACTTTTCCCAACAGTGGCAATACTGTCATTTTCTCTTGGAACAAAAAAAAATAAGAAAAAAATCCGCTATCTAAACTCATGAGGAAGTACAGCTAGTCTTTTACGAGAAAAAAAATCATTGTTTGGGTTGGTGATGGTGGTGGTGGTGATGGCACAGATATAGATAGGTTGACTTTGGCTGCTGCCGTACCCCTACCACAGTCTGCCCGATAATGCTCCATTTCTGCTTTACTGATAAAACAGTTTCCCTCGCCAGTCCTTCAGTTCTTGCGGATTTTTATAAAAATGGAGAAAGAATTTGCTTGTCTTTTAAAGGAACCATTCAGCCTAAAATACCGATATTTACTGCATAAAGTACTTTGAGCATCGGATTGAGCTTAAAATGTATGGATTATTTATGTCTTTCATATGCGTTATTAATCATGCTTTTATTTATGCGTCGAGGATGGGATGGAATGTGATAAGATGATGTTGACAGTGGCGGCGGCGGCTGCAGCAGCATAATTCCATCCATCCCGCCCCACACACACAATTTAGGATTTAGCAAAAAAAAGGATTTTTTTTCTTCTTTCATAAAATAAAGATAAACATTGTACATAGCTTGAGCTAAACGTTATGAATGAATGGAAGAGACCTCCAAGAAGAAGAAAAAAGGGAAAGCTGAGCAAAGATAAAAGAAAAAAAACTGCTTTTTTATGAGGAACAAAAAAACTAGAGCAAATACAAGATCATTCAAGCACACGAGTAAAAAAACTCATAATAAAGAGAGGGAGAAATCGCCCCAAGCAGATATTATCCTCATTCTCGGGATCTTCTCTCATCATCATCATCATCCTCAGCCATCAAAGTCAAGTCATCGCAAAAAAGAACACAGAGGATGATGATGATGATGCTCTTGCTCTTGTGATGTCGGATCGGCGAAATATGCATAAAAACTAGGGGGAAAAGATTTAAGCCTTTTTATCTACATATTTACTCCTAAATCCCCATCTCCCATGGCCTTGTACTTTCCCCTCACAATATTGCACTTTTACGAAGATAAATCCTGTACATAAAAAACAGCCTCACTAGTAAATTTTCCCCTCTGCGGAAGATAAACCAAAGCCAAAAGTTGTATATACGCAAGTGAGCAAGTAGTAGTGAGGTATTTACCAACTGTATTTACATCTACTTTGCACTCTTGTACCCACCCGGCAAAAAAAAAGAGAAAAGGGCTCTCCGGGATTTTTCTCTTTTTTCTTGCACTAGTTCTGTCTGTTCTCTCCGTGCTTATGATGGGTTTGTATGGTAGTTGGCCACAGATGCTACCTTTTTTATTCTATTCTGCGGTGGTGGTGGGGGCATTACATATAACCAGGTTGTTGGGTTTAGTAGGTAGGAATGTGAAAGAAACTGAAACAGAGAAAAAAATGGAGCAACGAAACGGGCAACTTTTCTTTTTTCCTTCTCGAGACGAGATCCACACAATGTTGGGGAAAATAAAAGGCAACTTTTTCATACTATTTTTTTTTGCAAAAAAAAATAAAAAAAATCCTCCTCTCGGAAGAACACAAGAGGAGAGAGAGAAAGAGAGAAAAAGATGAAGGAACAGAGTTAGTACTAGCAGGAGGAACAGGATGTATGCCAGAATAATTCAATATGTGGAGCAATCCAACTTCACCACCAACTTACCATACACAACCCAACAAACAATAAGCAGCGGAGCGTAAACCAAATGTGAAAAACATGGTTAGAGAGAAAGTAGTCTCCTTCGTCCCGGGCTAGGAAAAAAAATTGGATCTAGGTGAAAAAGTTACTTACTTAAACTTGCTTAGGATGGTATAGAGAAAAAAAATGGAGAAAGTTTCATAGTCCCGACCAGACCAACTACGACTATATCGTCTATTGTGTCTATTTACATTACACATGTTTGCAGTAAATAGTGCATAAATAGCTGGAGTGAAACAAGGATGATGGGGATAAAAAAAATGTAAAAGTTTTATTTTATTTTATTTTCTCTAACAGAGCCTGCTTAATCCTCTCCTATCTCATTCCTCATAGCTATAGTCATATAAATAGAATAGCTCTATAAACCTCCAGATTTTTTTTTCTGGATGCGCTGTGTTTTTTATTTGCATTTTATTTTTTGCACAGACTAAAAAATCTAAAAAAAAAACAAAACAAAAAAGCTGCACAATATGATTTAGACTTTTATTCTTGAATTTGCTGTCCATTTTTTCTATTTCGTGTTTTATAGTAAGACATGGCTTGGATGAAGGTTGAAGGGAAATGCTCCAAACATGTAAGTGAATTATCTACACTTTCTCCTACTTTGATTGCGACTATATGGCCCGTATATGCATTTCTAGCAGCGTAGCATGGCTGGCCGTACATTTACGTAAAACTGACAAAATTCACTGGAAGGATTTTTTTTTTGCATGGATGAAATCACATAAAAAGAGAGGGACAACAAGAGAAAAGTAGTTTAAGGTACTTTCCTTCACTCCCTGCCTAGAACTCTAACTCTTTCCGTGGATTTTAAGTAAGTCAGTCATGGGTAGAGAAAGTAAATAGATTTTAAAAGGATTTTTATACTCTTACATACCTAGGTATATTATGTATATTTTTTCGCAAACAAGTAGGGAGAGAGAAAGTATGATGATGTTGGAAAAACAAGAGGGGAAAAAAGTTGCGCTTTTTTTGTTGAAGTTGAAAGGGAAAGTGAAAAAAGTGAAAGTTTGAAGTTTGGAGGGAAAAGGGTATATTTAAATAAATATAGTTATGATGATGGGAAATCTAGATATTTAATATGAAAAATGGGAGCATCATTTTTCTAGAAAATAAGTAATGCATGATGTGATGATGGCATGTGATAGACCTCGGCTCGGCGGATTTTCAACTTTTATTTTGCAATTTCAATCCGGGATTTTCTGAAGGGGAAAGTAAATAACGAGGGAAAACCTCGAAACATAATAAGCCGCTCTCGTCATTTTGAAAAGAAGTAAATATGATGATGATGATCTTTTATTG
>JAQGAI010002389.1:0-12413 GCA_034696905.1 Lepidocyrtus violaceus
CAGGGCAAGATTAAATAATAATACCTCGACTGGGATGTCCTTTACATCATCATGTTTCCATTTACCATGTCGTCGTCGTTAATACGACTGCCAAAGAAATATTTACATCGTATGTAGATCAATATATACATAGCTTGCAGGCCATGTAGCTGCTGCTGGCTGAGGACAAAGGGTGAGTATAGTCCCCCCAAAAAAATAAATGTTTTGAAATGTTCCACACAAGTAAATTAAGGAAATGTATCTCATCTTAAGGTATAACAATATATGATTTTTTAGTCTTGGATAAGAATGTGGTGGTGATTCATATTCTGCAATATAGATTCAACGGCTAACTAAATCAGCATGGTATATTCCTAATGTCTTTCTCATTTATATTTATATAAATAGGACGGCGTCGGAGTAAGAAAAAAAAACTGCTTAAGATGATTTCGCTGAAAGATTCAGACTCGTTCCCATCATTCATTTCCTTCCTGGATGTCTATCGTCGGTGAGTGTGACTTGTGTTGACTTGAACTGAAGGGAGTTTGAAACGTTGGGTTAAGCTTTCAGTCGGAAACAGTCATCATCATTCATTTTGCTCTACATTATCACCAGCCAAAGTGCACTTGTCGGTGTCAATCTTCGGCTGTTGGAAGGAAAAATGCAAGTGCATGCATACGACAGATTTGAAATACGTACTGTGATGCTGCTAGAGCTACAGCGTGCAAATAAAATAATGAGTATCTTTTTTGGCAAGTGTCATACAGTCATAATGCCACTTAACGACGGAGCTGAATGGAGGAGACTTATCATTTCATAGCTTACAGAAATGAAATATTTTAGCTAGCTATTTTTTTCAGAGTCTGTAAATTTCGGAGAAGGAAAGGAAGGATTGTTTTTTATATTTCGGTCAGAAGAACTGCATGCAAGCGTTGGATTGATATGAAATGATGCACTTTAGCCTCTAGATTTAGAAAAGGAAGATGAGAACTAAAAACAATTGTAAGAAGCTTCCATCTACGTGTTGTTGTTCCGGTGTGGTGTGTGCTACTGTTACTTTTTGTGCCGTCCTTGGACGATGAATCCCTTGGAAAAGTGCATCTAATGTGTTTTTGTTGGGTTTATAGTCGAGTGCAATATTTCTCAATTTTGTTTTGTTGATCTTGGTGAGAATAAAATATATCTTGATATCAATGCTGAAATGACTATAAATTTCTCTTCACCTTTTGTCGCGTAAGCTAGGAGAGAGGAGAAAGATATGTGGAATGATACGTCTGGGACTACTATGATTAGATGAACTGTCGCAATAAGCAAGTCGACGGATGTGCTACTGATCAATGCTTAAGGAAATTGCTTTCTCCGACTTGAACCTGAAATAGTACCCCTTGGAAGGGCGTTATTGGGGAAATGTGAGACACTTTAGGGAAGACAACCACAGGTCGGACACTATACACATAGCAACGGAAATTAAAGTTGTGACAACCAGAAAAGGAATAGAATATGAGCGTTTTCCTGAACGAAAACAGTTTGACTTAAGTGCGTAAACATAAAATACTCTAGACTAATCAACGTAACGTGAAATCAGTGCTGGAGTAGTAACCCCGTGCAAAACTTAAACCCTTCCATCCTAAAACAACACTACAATTGCAAAAATGCAAGATCAAGTGCAAAATTCGGATAGGGCGGCCAGTAGTCCCGCAACAGAGGAAAATGGCTCAAGTGACAGCCCAGCGACTCAGTCTCACATGAAAATGCATCCCTTCAAGCCAGACGCAGATCCTGGAAAGGACACAGATCCTGACCCAGGTGTTGATGGAGGAACGGATGGGGAAAGTAAATCACCTCTTGATCCACTTGTGTCCTCCTCCCCCACTTGCACAAAAAGGGGGAAAATTACAGAAAATGATAAATCGTCTTGTGATACTTCCCAAACGGAGATTAATGATGCAGGAGTGAAAATGAATGGGACGTCTTCCATCCCGATGGAATTCATCATAAGCAAGGATGACCCGCTGTAAGTTCTAATAATGATATTATCTAAGCAATATTTATAGCATCATCGTCACCACTAGTGCTGGATTGCACCATATTTGTTAGAATCTAGCGCTATAATAACTGTCAGGTTTGGTTTGGCTAAAAAAAATAGAAATGCAAGCGAAGTACTCATATGCCACGACTAAAAATCTCTCCAACGGTGATAAAAACCTTGCACGACATGCTTGCAGCAAATGCAGATTCTTTAATAGGCATTTATTACATATATTAATTTTAATTACCCAACAACAAGAGAGAAAAACAATGCTATATAAGGTAGTCCCGTTTTTGGTCTCACTTCATAGTCCAGTCCAAAAATGGGAAGGGAATTTGAAATGAACTTGGTTTCCAGTTTCCACCCAACCAACCCATATCATATAGCCCTTTTCAAAGAACTGGGTATGCGTGACAGTTGGGTTAGACACTTGAGAGTTCAATGAAATCTGACATGGGTCGTGCATCTCCCCAATTGAGATAAGTATGAGCGCACAGACCATATGTACAACAACCATGTACACTACTTCAGAGCTCGTTTATTATTTAGTGAAGTCATAAAGCATTTCACGGAAGTCGAATAAAAAAAATACGTACGTATTGCAGCGTTCTAAATAGCTTACTCCTTTCCCCTCGGATGAACTTCAGAACTTTGTAAAAAAAACCATAATATATATAGGGGCCATCCACATGACGAAGGATTGCGGGCATTGCGGAGATAAAGTGTTTTCCCCATAAGACAAAAGTAATAAGTGACATAGGTACCTTCATGATATCCTATATAACCTTACTTACATAAAGTACAATTTACATTCTGGTTATTTTTTGGAATCTTCTGAAAAAAGTTAGAAATGGAGGGGAAGACTGCACAACACATACAATAACGGCCGTATCCCTATCTTCTTGCCCAGCATTTCCATCACATTAAATTTTCTCTGCAATACTTCATACAATAACAGAATCCGTTTTTTTTTGCTTTCTCCCAACCGTCTCTTCATCTGCAATGTACGTACGCGTGGTTGTTATTTGTATGCAAAACTTGGGATCCGCCAATCCTTCCCCTATTCCTACGGACCGGGAACAAGCAGGGGAAATAGTTTTGCCCTGAATCCTTCATTACCCAAGTTTTCTTCACTTCTAAACAGCCTTGATGCACGTTGAATGTAAAATATGGGGAGAGGGAGATGACTGGGGATAAGTTGGAGGCTAAACATTTTACAATGACCGACCTACATACACAACAGCAAACTCACAAAAAAAAGCTATCCGTACAGCATAAAATGAAAAGAGAAAGTCCAGGAGAAAACGGAAGCTGGAATGAAAGGAAACTTGTGTTTTTTTCTTCCTACCACGAAACCTCGCTATACCTTTCTTTCCTTCTCCCAGTTCAAACAAACTGGAAAAAAGATCAAATTTAGATTCGGTTCAAGAGAAAACCCTGAATATGGGAAAGTGAGGACGTTCGGGTTTAGATATGCTTGTTTATGTATATTGGATTTGGAATTGGGGCAGAGGTTTTTTTTCTTGTCTCGCGAAAATTCCTGGAGCAAGGGGCAAAACATAGTTTGGAAATAGTTTTTCCTCCCGTTCGGAAATTAATTTAATGCATGATTTATCACAAAGCTATGAGATTTCCTCCTATCAATATCATATCCGTCTGACCATTCATCCAAGAGAGAGAGAGAGGGGAAACCCACTCAACCGATCTGGATAAAAGAGGAGGAAAGGTAAATCATTTATGCGTAACAGATTCTGCACATCCAGAAAAAGAAAGGAGGGTAAGACGGAGGTTTTTTTTTGTTCCTCCTCGAAATAAAACTATACATTCAAATCACGGTATGGGCACGGGATAAACACAATAGTAAACAGCTTCTGATTCTCTCAGCCTTGTTTTCGGTATATGCAATTTTTATTGTACTTTATTTTTTTACAGAAATTACAAATACAAAAGCCATCCTGTTTGAAAGCAGCATTCAGCATTATCCTAATCATAAAGTGTCACTTTACATTTCTTTATAAAAAAAATCGAGATAAACGGAGAGACTCACGCTCGCGTCCTTGAATTTAAGAAACAAGTAGCGTAAAGTATTGCGGTGGCCATTTTCATAAACTGAAATTGTCAACTCGCATAAATCTTTACAGACATCTTCATTTTTTACACATGCCGAGAGAATCCAAATTTGGAGTTTCATCCTACTCCATAGTCACTCATACCAGATGTGAACGGGTTGGATGAGGATATTTTATTTCTCAGTCGATGATGCTACTACTACGACGTTGGCTAAACAATATCAGAAGGATATGCATTCCGCGACTAAAATTCAATGATGTATTATTTTTTTTCCCCTGAATTTATGATTTGAAAGCTCGATTTTATTGGATCACTCTTGACAGTGAACCTGCCGATATTTAGTTTGAATAAAAAGGAGTATTTTGTAAACAACAACATGATCCATTGGTCTATTAACTTTACTTCTACGTCGTATTACTTTACTTAATACGTAAACTAGATTGTGGATGTTGTTATGGGGTGAATACATAATTTGGTTTTGAATTAGCGATAAATCACTCGGAATGACATGAATAGAAGTGGATTTGAAATGACAGCTTTTTACAATGCAATTGAACGTAATCCAATCTTTTTTTTAGGATTTAGGGATCCTCTTTCATTCGCCCACGTTAAACGATTTTGATTTTGAGCTGACGGAGAGGCTTTGTAAATTGTGATGGGGTTAGCTAGCTAATGTTAATTTTTATTGATCCGTAGATTGCCATCAGACTTTCCATATTCATTGGACGTTTTTATTGAGCTTGATCTATTCCGAATGCAAATTATAGTAAAATAAATGACAATTGGACATTTTATTATTGTAATTTATGAAGTCATCCCAACGAAGTTAAGAAGGTTTACTGTAGCGCTTATTCCGTAAACATTTTTTGTATGATTAAAATTTGCATATTTAAGTGAGTGAAAGTTTGATAGCGACGCGCAATAAACGAGAGACATTTGGGAAGATGAAAATCTTGAAAATAATAATACATATTGGCCAAATACCAATGTCAAACAAGGACAGGATGAATTCAACAATCATCGCTCATATTAGTTAAACTCTTTGAATGGATTATTGGATTTCCTTCCGGCTTGCAATTGAAAACAGCTATACACTATACATAAATATATCGGCATTGCCAATCTACATGTTCACATCAAATCAGCATGTCAGTGTGCCACTTTCGCCTTATCTGGTTTCCCTCCTGGCAGAGATCGATACACGGTCGTGAAACGCATTTTTCATAACCAGCTGCAATTTAGTTTATGGAAGGGCATCAAGAAAAGTTAAAAAGTATCGTCGTGAAAAATTTGATTCGAAATGGAGTCTGAATAACGTACGTACATGTTTCTTTTCGATGTTTTCATATGACGACGGCCTGGCCCAAGCAACCCTCATCATCCCGTCGTAGCGTTTGTAACCGGTATGGACTATTTAGCATGAGTTTTTGATGTTAAATGTGTGGGTGGGTGGATATTATTTATTCCCATATGTGAAAAAAAAGTTCAGGATGTTATACGTCATATTATCATATCCATGCGTTTTTTTTTCTTCCTCTAAAAAGTGAAGTGTGTGTCTGTCAGGGTCAATTACATAAATATTGCTACATGCGGGATAATTCATCTTGCCATTGTCGCACATGAATGGTTCTCCCTTCCCATCCTCCATCCACAATATATGTCACATCGTCGTTTCTATTAGCTAAACTGTCCTTAATGGAACACTTCCGGTATGAAGTCAAACCACGCTTGTGACATTTCAGCTGACACGATAATGGTAAATGATAATAAACAAGTAACTATGTGCTCGCCAACGACAATGACAAGTCAGAGTTGGTAGGTGCATTAGCATAATAATAAGTAATACACATAAGTAGGTTCTGGTTAAGTCAACCCAACCCACGCGACTGTATTCCGACTGGGAGATGGTGATCTTTTGTCTTGTGCTGTGTGCGGTAGGAAACTGATTAACTGACTTAATTGAACCTTTAGAGGTTGCATAGAGTTTGCATTTGGCTGTCCGAGCTCGTTGTCATTATGGTTTTGATTTGGATTTATGAGTTGATGAGGATCTTTCTTAACCCCGGATGTAACCTCAGATCGAACGTCATTAGCCCGAAAAGAATCCTTTTAACGTTGTTAAGTAAAACGGACATATTTTTATCATTGAGTGAAAAAGATTGACATATTAAAAGGAACAAAAAGGCTTTTTTTAAAAGAAAAGACGCATTCATTTGTTTTACAAAAAGAGGGATTTACAAATAAATTGTGCATGTACATATATTGGATTCGAAGCTCCTTCCATAGGTACATGACGTTATGAAATGGTGCTACATAGTTCGTATAAACAAGTTAAAGTTATCCATGAGTTTGCGATGGCAAGGTCACTTTTATAGTATGTCATGATGATTTAAAGGATTGTAACGGGAAACATGTCGAGGTAAAGTTATAAATGATTTCGAAATATAATACCTCTAGTTGAAATCCTTGTCAGTCCTTTCAAAACTCTCTAATATGGTTCACATTTGAAGGTTTTTCCCAGTTATCTTACCACCGACCAAATATGGTAACTTGAACTTACTTTGTTGATCCACTTCTGTCCCTCCTCATCTCTTCAGTGCAACGATTTTGCGACCTATTGGTGAAATTTCTAAGCAGGTCTCAACCCCATTACTTAATAATTGCTAATCATATCTCGTACCATGTCGTATGTACTTATACATCTCCGAATAACTATTTGTGAACGTGGAAAACATGTGTAGTAATTAAAAGGAATAAAAGTCAGGTTGCTTTAAAGTAAATGTGTTATACAGACATTCACTCACAGCCTATTTATTAGAAACATATTACCTACTCATGATAGCCTTTCATGACAGTATTTCGAGCAAGATCAAACCACTCCAGATTTTTCTCTTCAGTGAGCAATTTAGCTTGTATTATCTTGGATAAAATGTAGATAGCGTGACTGCTTCACATCCGACTTTAGAAACCTGAGCTGAGCTTGTGAGCGAATACCTATGAATGAGCTTGGACGCATCTTTACCATTTCCAGTTGTCCGCCAATTTGTGGCTCATGAATTTTCGGCAACACAACGAAGGAATAGGTTATGCCACATTATGCAGCAATACGAAACGAATGCGTTCCACAAACCCTTTCTTCTGCGAATTTACCATAAAAGGAAATGAAACTGTAACAATTTGTTTTCCCCAAAAAGAAGAAAAATTGTCAGTCACAGGAAGGAAATGTATTAAACTGATATTTTACATACCTACCTATGTTGAATTCAGAAGGCCAAAGAATTAAAGCTCCAATCCAAATTTTCCCTGCCAACAAACGACCTTCAAAATGTTTTTTGTTGTTGGAACTTGTACCTCCAGCCACTGCACTGAAATACGTTGGTATTTATTTATCTCCTCCTTCTTAATAATATTCTATCGAAAGGTAATGGTGATTGAATTCCATGAATACATTATCCCAGAGTAAATCCCACTGTCTTTTGGAAGGAGGCACTAAATCAGTTGGTTATTGTTATTCGGCACAAACAAATATTTTTTGAACATTTTTGATGCTACTCCGAGCATGGTACGATGGTAAAAAAAACCAGTTTCATGATAATGTCCTAATTTTTTTCAATGATCTAGTAGCGCCCCTCAATTACGAGATGTCCATAAATGGGATTTTTGCATTTCCTTTAACATCCTGAGTTCGTCAAGTATAATATTATTTGCTGTATATTTAATGCTCAATATATATTTTCATTATTGTTGTTCTAAGAAATCTGGCTATTGTAGTCTTTGTCTTTTTTTAACCTTTTCTTATCAGATTTATTTCGAAGCTATGTTTTGAAGTGGCATTTGCATCAGCAGAAAAAACAAAATGCCAAAAAAAAAGTAAAACATATTTTTAGTTAGCTTGTTCCATACTTTCTGTATATTTAGTAGGCGGTAGAAAATCTTTTTTTTAAATGACTTGCTATGAATGTTATTATGATATTTAGCTCAGTCATCTGTCAATGTTGTCAACTTTGCAAGCAAAACCGCATTTTTTTACTGATGCTGTATGTCTCCCTAATTGATAAAGCTGAAGCTTCCTGGAAGCTCAGGAACTCTGTTCATCAATTCACTTAATCTTGGAACACATCTGCCTTGATTTGCTTCTCTGTGTGGGTTTTACCTACCTGCTAAAAAAAATTGCAGAGACTGTAAATTTTAGCCCATTTACTCTACTTACTCTAAAAAGGATGAAACCTGTGAAGTCTTGGGGAGGCGGTGGATAATTTCCGCAAATAAATTGAAAATTGAATTTTGGAAATGGATTATGGAAGCAGAGCATTATGGAACGCAAATAACGGGCAAAATCTGTGGAAAACACGACGTCCTGAATGTATTACATGAGCGGTTTTACGCTTTACAATTTTTTACATACATAACTTCTAGTCAGTTTGTATACTTCATTTAATTCCGACGTCGGATGAAGCGACTCATGGCTGTGACGGAAGCCAGGAAACGCTATCTAAAGGCAAACTGCGTGGTGCACAATTGAGACAACTTAGTTGAGGTGGTAGTAGCTGTAACCTAATTCAATTTTCTGGGTATTACTGAACAAAATAGTAAATGTCCAGCTTTCGCATAGACTGCAGTGGGAATGGGAATCATATTATGTTGATTATTTAGTCCATCAGCGATGAGAATATTATGGAGGAGGAAAACAAAATTCGTTGTATTCAGGACAACCAAATCGTAAGCACTGCTTGGCGTGAGTCCATTTGAAAAAGAAAAACAATAATTTATGAACTGGTATGAAGAAGATGGGAAGGTTTTGTATGACTGACCCACTTTCTCTTTCAAACACCTTTCTCCGTTTCTATTTCGTGGTGGCTTCCACTGATGCAAAATCAATTTTTGGAGAAATGGTTGATCTTTTTATGTTGCAGAGACGGCCCAATTGTTTAAACTAGCCAGCGGAGTTATGTTATAAGTAGATACTCCATTTTGGTATCGGAATCTGACCCAAGTGAAATACAAAAAATCAGGTCACGTAGTCAAATCAATCTTTCCAGTCCGCATCCGGCATGAAAACGTAAAAAATGCTGTAATAATTGAATATTATTTACTTTGAGTGCCTAATGCGAAAATCAAATTACAAATATTATTTGAGTAATAGCTGTGTTATGTATGTGTATCAAATAAAATAATATAGTTATCTATTTCATTGCGTACTTGGAAATAATTGGAAGGCGTAATCTGATTTTTGAGTCCTATTTCATTATGCATTTTCATTATTCCTATTTTATTATGCTTTATTATGCATTTTCTTAGAATTTCTTTTGATGACACACCGGAAATTGGAGAAACTTCAGATGTATATTATATATTGAGATTGAATATGACGTCGATTTCGTACATTATATAGATTTTAAATCATGTTTGTTTTTTATAGTAATACTTACTCATCATCAGTACAATTCCAAATGAACGTTGAAAGTTGAAACCGTCTGCACCTCTCCGGTTTAGGTTTCATATGTCATCCAGTCCTGATTTCCGCCTTATTCAAGGCATTTGGCATTACACAGATTCATCGATTATGAAGAATTTTTTACGCTTTTCATTTGTGAACGTTCGTAAAATGTGAATGATAATGGGTGCTTCCGTTTTGCGGTTGCTGAATTGTGATTGTGAGTTAAAGTATATGGCTCAATTTTACAGATCATGTTTGGATACACAAGCTGAATTTTTTGTGGAAATGAAAGGATCCTGTTTCACATACGGATTATCATCATTTTGCTCAATTTTGTTACTACGCTTAGAAAGGCTACACTTGCTTGTGAAAGGTTTTGTTTCCCTCATCCATCCGCTCGGCTTTATCATTGCGTAAAAAAATGAAGGGACACCTTATGCTCCCTCCGGTTTCATAAAAGTCCTCAATATGATCATCATTAACATCACCCGCATCACACAGCTCACGTCACATGATGGCACAGCTGCTTTTTACTGGAAGCTAACCGGGGTGGAAAAATTCCCTGGAAAGGAGCAGCTGGTCATATTAAATCCTGATATTAATGTGGAATAATACACTTACCATCTATCCCCATTACACACACACAGCTTTTGGGTCAGAACTTTTATCCGGAAGCCTTTTACAATGTGGCAGAATCTTTTTGAGAAAGTTTTACATGTCAGATTGCGTGTACGACTTTTTTTTAACGATAAAATGGAGAATATAATATGATATGATGAGGAACGGATTTTGCCTTGACAATGATTTACGCGTATCCGTTTGTATCCCAAGATCCCCCATGAAGCCTTTTTTTCATGAAAGACTGTGAGTAACCTTAGCGTGAAATAATCGAAGACTTTAAAACCGACTCACTGGCTAACGATTTTCAGTAATGTTTGCTTTGTCATCTCTTAACTGCAATAGGTAGATTTAGAAATCGTTGTGGGGTGCAAAGGTCATGTCGAATGTGCAATCGAACATAAACACATGTCTTTTTTATTTGCAATGATGATGTGCATTGCAAAATACTTGGAGGGAAATAATAATAATACTACCAACTGCGCATATAAATTGAGGGTCGCAATTCATGGATTTTAAATTGTTCGTGTTCAGCTCCACCTCCTCATCATCCTCCAAGCTGTATCCCCGCTGTCACTCGTGTATCTCGAAAAATAAAGACCGCACTTTACTCGTGTAACAGAAAGGTAACGGGAAATGTATGAATAAATTAAGCATAAATCTTTGAGTTGGATTGTAGAGACTGCAGCAGCAGCAGCATCGTTTGTGTTGTGAAATGTGTGCCAGTTAGGGAACAACACCGTTGCGCTGTAAACTTTTACAAACAGGCTCAGGGCAATTTCCCTCTTGTCATGTTGTTGTTCTTGCCTACTAAATAAGAAACGCCTCCGCACCTGCATGCGTTTTGCAATTTAAATCTGATGACGATGATGCTATGGCGAATAGTACGATGATAATGGGATACAATTCAAGGGCAACATGAAATGTGCTCTTTTGGGTTGCCCACAAATTATACATCTTGTATAATCGCTTATACCTATTATATTGGAGAAGAACAAAAAACTTCGCATATGTATTCGGGAGATTTAATTTTTTACAATCTGACGTGGGCTGCAAGACTCTATAACTAGTATATATTATATAATAGTAGCGCTGAAGACATCTCAAGCCTTTGGTAAATCCATATTTAATTGTAGATTAGGAACATCGTTTAACACTGTTCGGGAGAAGTGACAGATAATGTGGCCTAGTCAAAAGTGATGTGCACGTGACTTACGTTATATTTTTGCGGATAATCTGAGGCATTTCACTACCACTATCAAAACATTCTACATTATGTAATCAGTTTAATTGCAAATATTTTTTGATATTAAATGCAGGCGAAAGGTTATTTTTGAATTGTAGCATAATACGAGTTGTATCTGCAAACGGAAAGGCTTGATAACAATCAAATTCTGTGCTGTCTTAGCAATTCAGAATCAAATGATTTCTTGTTGATTTACTTCCGTAACTGTGAGCCTGTCATATATTGTAAATTCTCAGATGAAGCAATATAACCGCTAGTCCTTAATAAGCTAAAACGATATCATGATGTAACCTTAAGGCATATTATTTACAAAACAGTATTATATTATGGAGTAACCGAATGAAAGAAGTGCTACCCAAGAGGCACCCTGCGAAGCATTCATTCATCATACCACAAAGGAATAAGTATACACACACATCTGACTCAATCCTATCTCAGGCACGTGCTCATACACATCAATTCAAAGACTGCAGTAGCGACACAACACTAAACCATCTACCTTCTCTGAAACAATTATTTATCCAAAAGTTTCAAACATGTAGCAACTGCACCCAAGAGTGAGGTGAGTGGACTAGCAAGAAGAATAGTATACGTAATATGGATAGTAATCTTTGATTCCTCAGTCAGACCATAATTAATCTTCATTAGGCCCGCCTTCCTTCCCTACCTTTCCACATGCATACAATATCCGCTTGACTAAAACAAATTTTATATCTCCTTACAAAGTTTTTCTTGAAATAAAAAAAAAATACTGGGGAAACTTTGTATTTAGATAGGAGGAAAATATATGCACAGAAGGGAAACTTTATTTGGGCTCTTACTCATTTCGTGCAATACCCTTTCATGGAGACTTTCACCTGAGGAAATTTTCTTAATTTAAGATAAAAGTTTTTTGTCCGACGTACGTGGCTATATTAAAGGTGGGGCTATATGGAAAGCAGGGAAAGCAAACAAACTGACCAGATAAACATTTTCCCATTCGTTATGCGTAACATTTGCATTAACTTTCTATTAGAAAGAAATGGAGAGCATGT
>JAQGAI010002390.1:0-12411 GCA_034696905.1 Lepidocyrtus violaceus
TATGCTAATATTTGACAAAAATTTGAATGCTAGACTTTCAGGCGCGGGTTAGAACCACGAGTATGTTTTAGGATATACGATTTCGGTATCTATATCTTGTTTGTAAAGTAAATAGTTAAATTTGCCAATTTTTAAAAGCTAAAACTTTTTTTATTGAGAAAGTCTTATTTAAACTAAAACAAGATGGGAACGGCTTTAAAAAAAACCCTATCGTTTCTCTACTTTTGTTCTTTTAAAAAATGCATCTCCATTTGGCACTGTTCGGAAAATACTTTTTGTACTGTAACAACAGAAATAGCCGAATGCAATCTTAAAATATCTTAAACTTAGTTCTCTCACATGTTTACAGTGTGTATTAATTGCAATTTTACTCAATTTCTTTGAAACATTTTATGCATTTTTTGTTAACATTTATTTGATCATTTTCTTGTATCCGGTAATATTATTACTCATGGATCAAAACTCCAATGTATATATGTATAAAGTTTCAGTTAACAGCTGCTGCAATAATATCTAACTACTTTCCGTCTTGGTTAGGAAAGCAATATTTTTCTTTATCTATCACACCCTTCACAGAAGGCTCAATTATCATCAGTATCAAACATCCATGCATTTGATCACTTCACACATTCAGCGATTCAAGCCTCTTATGCAAAAGATTTTAAGGTATGATATGGACCCCTTGTTTTGCATAGCCCTGTCTAGGGTGATTAAATAGAAGTGCGGAACAAGGATAAGATTATAATACATTCCCTCGAATTCCTTGCAATTTTTATTTAAAAAATCATAGAATTTTGGAAGGGGCCGTAGCAGCAAATCCGAAGCATGTGAACATTAATTATTTTATACAGCAACATGAAAATCCGCTGTTTCCGGTATTACATTTTGTAATCTTGTCGAGTTCAACCATTTCGGATTTTTTTTGGAAGGAGGGAAAAATAAATTTGGTGATGAATGCATTTCCTTAAGATATGTGAACAAGTCATACTTATCTCCAAATCTTTTTTGCGTGTTGGAATAACTTGAAGATGAGCACACAGTGCTAACTTAAATAATGCCATACAGTGATCATTATGTTGAACAAAACAATAAAATTGTGCTGATCTCGAGAACAAGCAGCAACATAGCATGCATATGGGGTCAATGTGGACAGTACACCAACTTATCGCTTTCTCCAATCATCCTTCTTTTGGTTTGCTGAAATAAATATACCTAAGTTTACTTTAAGGGGAAAAGTTAGTGAGGGATGCAATAGGTGAACAACAACTTCTTACCATATTTCTCTGATACTGATGTGATAAGGGAATGTTGTTACTCTTCCACTAATCTAAATCAACCAAGAAATCAGATTGGCTTTGAAGCCAGCCTTATAAATAAGAGGCTTTCACCCATCCTCCTCCTCCCGACCCGACCCTACAACCAATTCTATGTAATGGAGTGAGATAAAAAGTCCAATAAAATATATTTTTTTCTTGGTTTGATATCGAAGGAAAAAAATGAAACAAAGTAAACATTAATAGTAATGGTCATGAGTGATCATTCCTCTCGTCCGGTTGGATATATGTGGATGGTGGTGGTGGGGTGGTGATGATGTGTTTTAGGTGTGGGGAAGGAGTTGAGGTGATCTGATAGCCAGCCAGCCGTGTTATTTTTTGTTTATTGTATGCTTACAAATAATTCTGAGGAGCAACCCTGTTAAAACAATATCATCAAAAGCTTGTGCAAATCTTTTGGTTGGATCACGGCAAAGATCTCGTGTTTTGGGGCTATTAGGGATACATCAAGGTGAAGAAAATTGAATTAAAAATAGGGATCAGCCTTTAAAAGGGGATATGCAATGTAGAGTGCCGTGTTATACGGTTGTGCTCTTCCTTAGTTTGCCGGCTGTTAAGCCGTGAAAAGGAATATAAAGATTGAACTGTTAATATTTTTCAAACATAGTATAGCAATGTTCAAGTTTCTTTATTATTATTTTACGTTTTCAAGAAAGTGATAACATGATAAATTATATCTTGGGAATTCAGTTCAACTGTGCAAATAAATAACAGCGAATTCATTTCATTTTGGTTGTATATATTATTGATGCTAAAATAAATGCTCAAAATAAAGCAAACCAGGGAAAAGGATTTTCATTGAACTTTCAATGAGCTGAGCTGATTAATTCCTTCCGGAACACTTCAATCTACGCCAGAACTAAATTGGTGTTTAAAAAACCTACAGAATATGATATTTTTAAATTAATTGTAAATTTAGGAACTATCTACGAAACAAGGAAAAGAAAAAAGATGACGCGGCCGAAAATCTACCATAATCTACTCAAATATTTTCCAACATAGACATTATTGTAACTGACACTTAGAGACATCAATTGTAATTGCAATGCAATCTTCACAGAAAATGTAGCAAGTGGCAAGCCTCTTATATCATTAAATTTGCAATATGGATGATCCAATTCATTGCAGTACCTTCCTTTTCTAGGGAGTAGAGTTTGGAAAACATTACCTGTCATGGTCATTTTACAAGGGAATTAGCAGAGCATAAATACGTACATACGTTGTTGATTCTTCTCTGCGTGATTCATTATTTTGCATTTTATTATCCGTCAATATGATCAAACTATGTTGTCCATTGTAAAGACAATTAGCATGGTATAATTTAGCATGAAAGGTGTGAATAAATATGCATATTATACATACGAGCTGGGACTTTCATTACGTTGATGATGGTCTGTGAACTTTCGCAAATTTGCCACCCAAAACATTTTTCTTAATTTTATTTTTCTTTATGATCATATGCATATAAATTTATATACACGTGACGCGTGGCTGCTGCTGCCACCGGTCCGAGTGTTAATCCCGATTTGTTTTACATTTTAAACTGTTTTATTGTCGGATGTAGCTTTATATCTGCTTCCATTCGATTTGCATTCACAGAATCATTTTTTTATGAATTGCCAAATAATTTCTTTCGGCTTATTGCGAAAAGTACGCACAAAAGTCGATAACTCTGCTTTGCTCATTCATTATATTCAAATTAGGAGTCAACGTAAAGGTAAATACTTTACATCCCGTCTGGCAACAGAACCAACAAACATAATAAGCTACAGCGATGATTTTGGGCGATTTTAACACTTTTTATCATAACAAATCTTTCAAGATTTGCAAGAAAAATATTAAGGGGAGAATTTATCTTCGAGTTCCACTCAACCAATCTCGTGATTACAGAGAAGAACGAGTAATCACGCCATCACATCACGAGTCTTCAAAGGTCGTAAAATCTCATGTTGATGATGGTAGTTTGTGAATTGTGAAGCGTGTCATGTGAACAGAACACACAAAAATAGATTTTTTACTGTGATACTAATACTGGTGGTGATAATCAGATGAGGATGAGAATAATCATAATCATCATATCATAATACATGAGCCATGAACAGTATAAAAAAGGAGTCATATATTCTTTATGATATCATGGGATTACGAGTATGAACATAACAATGGGGCAATGTCGAGCCTTTAGAGTAAGGTTTATCCAAACCAAAGATTTGCAAAATATGCTTCTGCTTAAATTATCTTGAGGACCTGGAAAAAAAATTGAAAACAATTCTTCTCATTTGTGCTTATTGTTGGACGCTAACGAAACAAAAACCTTTAGTCGTAAGTAATTCTGTTAACATCCAAGTGAGCTGTTAATAGAAAACGAGATGGAAAACGTGTAACGGATAGTTTTATTCTGTATGAAATATGAACTTCTATTTTCGTCAAATTTTTAGTATGGACGTCGCGCTTAAAAAACAAAAATAACTTCCCACAAAAGTTTATAAAAGAAACGGAAAAACTAAACTGTGCTTTTACGCTTGGACTACTATCATCTTTCTCATTCCACTTCCAGTCAATAAATATGGGTGAAATGCCGGAAAGAAAAGGATACTGACGTGAAGTGTACAGCTCACTATTTTTTAAGCAAAGAAGGAGCTCCTATCATTTTCATATTGCGTATACCTATACCTAATACAATGTATCCATATAACGGTGAAAGCCGTGCCACTATTAATGGAGGAGCAATCACTTGGTTCATTTGTCTTCATATGAAATGGTGTACGGACTATTATTCATGTGCTGTTGACTGCTATTTTTCATCATGGAGCTAATGTCCTCCTGCATAAATAAAACTGAGGGTGAAAGCAAGCAAGTGAATATGAATGAATGAATGAGTGAGTACTACTTCTGCGAGCTGAAGATGGTGTTTCCTATAACAAGAGAGAAAAATTATGCCGTATTGGGATCGATATCAGCACCTTAGAAAAAGTGAGAAATGGTTTTCCCCTGCAAATACCAAGGTGAAAGGAAGCCTCAATACCGTTGCAATGCTGGAAAAATATACTGCTCTTCATGATATTGATGATGCTGATCATCATCATTATCATCATATGACGGATATATGCTCCTGTTCACATGCATATAAGAAAATTTATCTTTTTCATACTGATTTACTCCTTCCTCCTCCATCCCAGTTATATTTGTTTCCTCCCTATGGTATTGGATTGAAAAAGGGGAAATCTTGATAAAAATGGCCTGCCTTACATCACCACCATCACATATTACAGTATTATGTTGAGGAAAAGGGAATCATATTGCGTTATTATTACATCTTTTATTTTACTTAACTTTTTTTCTAGGAGAATCATTAAATTGAGCTGAAGACGATGCAAACTTGCATGCATGGCCCATAGTACCAGTAGTAGAATCAGCTTCTATAAGTACAAACAGACCTTCTTTAACAATGTACTTTATTATGCCTTTTTTCTAGATTTACCCTTTGCCTCCCACACGTATCCTGTAGGATAGGGAAGAAGTGAATTTTTGTATGTGCATTCTTTTTTTCGTATCATCAATCTTTCTCCATTTTCTCCATAGATTTCTTTTGTGCTAGTGTATTAGATAGGTATATCAACAGAGATTTTTTTGTTGTTGTCTATTCTGATGGCAGAAAATAGGAAAGCTGCTGGTACTTTTTGTTATGGAGGTAGAGGAAAAATGTATAATTTTATTAAATACGAATAAAACATGTAGACTCGGATTTTAAGAATGGAGAATGTCATGATCAAAGGTGGTTGCAAACCACTTCATTGTCAAAGTAATTTGTGAATGCTGTCGCAAGACGATGAACTGTTCTAAGAAATTACTGGTTTTACTAAAACGTTTATAAAATAAAATATAAAATATGTTTTTCAAACTCATTTAAACGAACTTGATCGATCCTATTTTTGGCGAAGTATTTTTTTGAAGTGACCAAATCTTTGTTTAAGTTTCCAAATTGCATTTCTTCGTGTCATAATCCTTTCACAAACTTTCCCTTCCCTTTCTTCCAACCAACTATTCTTTTTTTCGGATCTGGCTAACTTGAGCAAGCAAATCCCATTTATAGCTTTAGTTTGGAAACAGCGATAAAATAAATAAATATATTCAAGAAACAAATATAAAAAAGTATCTTGTTTAATCGTAAGGTACAGCAACTAGGTGGATATTTATGATAAGCATAAAAGGCCAACGAAAGAGAAGAAGAAAATAAGGTGAGATAATATACGAGATGCATCATTGTCACTGGATGACAACCATATTACATTATTGTACAATCCTGAGATATAGTGAACTTGATCTGGAGTAAATATATCTATTTACCTATCTGTTTTTTTTCTGTCGATCTCCCAAAACTAATCCATCCTCCCATTTCCCTTCCAATATATAACTATGCGTATAAATATCCTCTTGACTTTGACTTTTTCCCCGACTTTTTTTATCCTGTTTACGGAATCCTCAAATGTACAAATAAAAAGGAACAGTTCTTTCATCTTCAACAAAAGCAGGATAAATCGCGTAGAAAAAAGGAGAGCGGCGGAGGGAGAGGGATGAAATTTATGTGTATTGAGTTAAAGAATTGACAAGAGACAAAAAAATCTGCGTTAAGGTAAAGAAATAAGCCGTGAGCCTTTTCTTCTTATAGAATTGGGATGTGGGGTACTAAAGCCCTTCACATGATCCCACCTAGAGGAGAAAGTATAGTGGAAAATAATGTTGTATTTTTTATCTCCTTTTCTTTCTCTCCCTTTTTATTCACCGACAATGTGACAGAACTTTCTTTAAAGATAACAATGCTGAACAAGCATTATTCTCAACTGATGATGATACAGGAACAAGACAGACTACAAGTGGGAGAGGAGCAAATAATTTGTCTTGTTGTCCTTCTCCTCTTTAACCTTTGCTTATATTATTCCCTGCGGAGAAAGGAGAGAAGTAAAAAAGCCGAAGTAACAAGGAGCAGTGTGCGTGTCCTGGTCCCAAGTTGGGTATTTTTAAATGGGGAACATAACCTCAAACGAAATCAAACGACATCTGAACTTTCATTCAGAAAAGTTGTTGAGTTGGGTTAGGGGAACAGTGACGGAAGAGACAATTAAAAATTAATATATTTTTCTTGTTTTGTTTTCGATTTTTTCAAATTTCTGTATTTATGTATGATAAAAAAAATAAAAGTAAAATTATACATTTTTATAAGGAAAATGTTCTGGCGCAAGTTATTGCATGCATCCCCTTAATTTTCAATCCTGTTCTCAGTTCTCTTCTCAACCAGTACAACACCATGTTCCGACGTCGGAACGGATGTCTTTTATTCGCTCAGGACAAAAACACTGCATTGTTTACTCCACATCGTCATCATCATCATCCTCACACACCTTGACATTTAGGCAATATGTCACGCTGACCATTTATATTCTGTTGTGCTATGCTCATCCTCATCATCACTGGATGATGCCAACCAGCATAACATTCATGCATAACGGAATATGTTGTATGAGTATGGATGGTGGTGATAGTGATATGTTGGCATGAAATACTCTCCGCTTGTCTCATATTTTGTCCTTAATACATCAAGTGAAAATGCCCTCTTCTGATGAATTAACCCGGATCCAGTGACCTTTAAAAGGCTTTATTATATATTGCTTTGCTTTTTGCCCTACTATTATTATGAAGTGGACTTGATTTCAAACATAACCCATTCACGGCATTTATTTATTCAATGGAATGATGAAACTGGCTTGGCCGAAGCAAAAAAATAAGTAAATGGCAGGAGCAAATAACTAGCCATATAACATTTTATACTGTGCACTAAGCTATTTACATCATCAGTCATCGTCATCACCACATTAGTAATCCTAGTCCTGAATGCAAAACATCTGCAGTATCAGTATCAGCTAACTGGTTGCGTGATTATCAACGATAATTATCCGATTTGTTGATAGTTCACAGGGATGACAAGATCGTGACACATGGCTTGAAAGTGGAATGTTAAGATTAGAATGTTGAAATGCCGACGAAACATTTTTTACGAAGCATGTCCCCGTTTCTCCGTCTCCTGTCGCGTGCTCTCCAATTTTACTTTGCCACCAGTCAACCCTCACACACCACCAAATAAATATCAAGTTATATTTTTAACTTTAACAAACAACAACAGCAATAATAATATCTTAATTTCTGCTCGAGATTGATATAAATGAGATGGGGATTAACTAGTCAACCTCGTATTACCCGTCGTCGTAGTATGCTTCTGCCACCACAGAAACCCCAGAAAACTGACAATGAGTGGCTTCCTCTTTTACTTGGCTCTTAATTTTCCAGGTGCAGGTGTGACATCACTCTTGCTTCCCACTCGTTCCCTAAAAGAGCAGTAGAAGTGTTCCGCAACGCATGCTAATTGTGTGATCTGATATCGGAAGGAATTTATATTGTGCCATTGGCATGCCATGCTGCAATGCAATGCTTCTCCCGTGCCAACTTCCATTTTTCAAAGGGTGGCTTCCAAAACTTCAGCCCAGAGTTTTTATGGCTATTTAGGAGGAACGCGAAAGTTGTTTCTATCTGCCTCATAAATATCTTGTTTTTGTATTGTATCATCATCATCATCATCCGCATCATGCGTTACTAAACTCACCGTGTTTGAAATGTTAGTCATCTTATTGGAGCTTATATTTTTGGAGAGTTGTTTTTAACAGAGATGTTCACTGTTGATTCTCATCATCTTCATATCATCCCAGAGCGTATACAGTCGTTAAGCGAAGTTGTCTCTTTTTGTTTTTTATATCTAATCCATATCCACTTGTAAAATGTAAAATTGGGGTTGCCAGAAGGAAAGGTGGATAGATATGGATGTTTGGCTCATGCAAAGTGCTCCCGCTTGCTTCTGCTTTTTCTTCCCGAATGAAATTTATTTCCGGTGTGTTCATGTCTTTTTCCTCCTCCTGTTGTCATTTTCTCTTTCCCTAATTCCCCCTTTCCGTTTTTAAGGGGGAGGAAAACATGGAAAGGCACAAGTTGTTTTCAAAATCTCATCTCTTTCTCGAATTCAGAGTTGATATATGAGACGATGAGATGACGAGTGGATGATGATGAAGGAAGATTTTTCCTCTATCCCTTTCCGATTTATCTGATAAAAATTTGCTCCCTTTTAGTGGAGAAATGGAAAACTTAATACAGAAAGAGCAAAATGTTATACTGCCAAATGTCGGATCTATAATACCAATCTTTATATAAATGGTAAGCCATGAGTAGAAAGAGAAAGGTGGTGAAACAGACTGTTGGTAACAGCTTTCTTCTCGTCGGCTGTCTGCTGTGCTACGGAATCACGGATATTATGTGATAGTATGGACTGGTTTGCAAATTCATTTGCAGAAGAACTGTTGCAAAAATACAAAGAAGCGTCGGCCCTTTAAATCTATTTGCTATTTGTATACTCAGCGAAATATAGTTAGGTATATATACCTCTTTCACAACACTTTAACATAGCGTGAAAGGCAGCATGCCAAAAAAAAACTTATTTCAATTTTTTTTAAAGTATACCTACAAAAATACTTTTGTGAGATATGATTACAAGTTATGCGAATTTTTTTTTAAATAAAAAACTGCCTACATATTTCAATACCTAACTACACTTTAACGGGATGCATGCTATAATTACATTAACGCAATTATTAACGGCTCTTATCCAACACAATTAATTAAAGATTTTTTTTGGAAGCCTTATCATATCATCCTTCCTTTCATGTTGCGAAAGGCCAACATGCAAATAAAAAAAACGAAAATGAATTCATCCGCGCACGCCGCGATTTGATAAGATGCGCTATAGTATGTTGTTGCAACATCTTACTCAATTCCCTCCTCTAAATAGTAAGGATAAAGCCTTTTTTCAAATATTTTTATTTGGAGATTTCAATCGGGCTAGTTTTAAGTGCTAATTGAAAAAATACAAGCTTTTTTAAACTGAATTTATTATTATAATCAGAAGTCTTTATTGAAGAAGAACCGTTTTAAAGCACACAAGTGCGGACCTGTACCATATTGAATGGGTTGAATAAGGAACCAAAATACACTTTTCACTTATTTTTTCACATCAACCCAATCTTCCCTAAAAGAGGTTTAAGTTGCTTTTGTTTCTTGATTGTGATTTTTCTGTTCTCAGAAAACACTATTTTCGCACGTAATATTACATGAGCTATAAACTCCACCAAAAATACTCTTTTTAAAGGTATAATAGTGATATGTAAAATGAAATAAATAATTTTGGCATTTTAACAACCACATTTCACACCCACTTTTTTCAACCAAGAAAAAAAGGGAGGTTACAAGTGTGTAGATAAAAAATATATTTGATTCCATGTGTTGTTTCTACAGTAGTAAATATTATTATTTTATTAGTACGCACTAAAACTCCATCCCATCTTTATCGTATTTTCCCCATTTGGATTGTAAAAAAAATGTCTGCTTTATTCAACCGTACAAAATACCAATAATTTTTTTGAGGTTTGAAAATATGCGTCCTGTTTTCTCAGGGAAAAACAAACGGGTTTTGATTTAGGGAAACTGATGATGATGCTAAGGGAACACTTCTACATACTTCCTTTCCCATAATTTACGATTCCATTAATCTCTACTTGAGTGATCAGTTTATTATTTGATCCGGTGATTGATTCATTGTCACAACTGCCATGGGAAATTATTTTGCAGAGCGCTTGAATTGAATGTCAACGACAGTTCAATAATATCTATTTATTTTTAGTCGACTTGGTGTGACTATTTATGCACGTTAACGTGATGGTTCACACTATACTTGTTTGAATTACCTAGATGGAAATGGAGGAAGAGGCACAGTGGGAACTTTTTTTGTGTGCAAATTTTTGTGCAAGCTAAACCGCAGAACTCACACACAGCCTAACTATGGAGCTGAATTTCATTCACTTGAACAAATACAAACAGTTTTTTGTTTCTAAAATTGGTAAAAAAATGATTTTTAAAACGTATTTAGTATTTATATTCTTGTTAAAAGAAATTCTTATGAAAACTTTCTCATAACAATGGACATGTTCTCATTCTCTGTTCATTCATGCTCAATTTGATCCTTCTGTCAAGACTTACAAGTCAACCGCCAACAAAATAATGTTCAATGATTTAAGTCATTACAATTTTTTGTCAACAACTTCTCTCTGCTACGTCTTGTTCATGGTGATGCCGATGATAGATATAGATCTTCCGAATCGGTAGTAAAATATATATGTATTTTTTTTCTAGTTTCAGAAAAAATGAATTATTGTTTTCCCACTGCAGCATTTCTGTAAAACAACATAATAAAGTTTAAACATCCTGTCAGTTTTCTTTGCAAATATTTGCCAATCGCTAGTTGTGTTGTTGTTTGTTTTTATAGGCAAACCTTCATCATAAATTCATGGCAAGAGTTAGTTGGTGTCTTAAAAGATGGAATGAATGCTAACTGACTATGTATATGATGATGATAATTATGATTAGGTATGTCTTGTATTTCATGTCGGCACAAATAAAACCCACATGGACAATAGTGCGGAACAGTGGTCAAGCGGGCAAAGCATGTAAAAGCAAACAAAATAATAAAGATGGGAGCGACAATAAAAACACGAGGATAATGAATGCGTTGTATCCACAACACCGACTTCGCTCATTTTTCATTGTGAATGAAACAAATTGGGTGGGTGAGAGTGCGAGTGAAATGACTGCTTTATTTTGTTGCGGCTTTTCGTATGTGATGGATGTGTTCAGTGTTCATGCAGCTGCTGCTGACCGTAATAATATGCGGCATCGTGTAGTTGCCGCAATAAAATATGGTAATAAGCTTTTCATCAAACCAATTTGCAAAAACACATTCTTCAACCTTTTTTATTGAGTGTAAATAAGACAATTCAGCGAAAGACCTGTGACTATGTCTATTTTATTAAAGTAAAGCATATATTGCCGAATGCCGAATCGAAAAACGTCGTTTGTAAAAAAAAGTGTTGTCTGCATACCATCGCTCTTGTATTTCACTAGCCTTGAGACAATTTTCTCCGCGACGTACCGATGCATGGCTATGCAAGAGGATACACTACGTGTGTGTGTGTGTCCATAATAAAATGCATTCTCTCTAAAGTCAAATATAAGTTGTGGAATAGTTTATTTCTTAACTAAAAATCCGCCGATTGTGAGGAATTCATAATATGCAAATTATCGTTGATTTCTTATTTCTATTTCTATTTCTATTTCTATATTTCTATTGATTATGCAAATTATTTCTACGAATTTTTCAATTTTACTCCCAATGTAACTAAGCTTTGCGCTTTATTCCCTCTTTTTTAAATCAAGTAATGACCATATATTCCAGAACAACAACAGAAGAAATTTGGTATTATTCTACAAAATTGGGTTCCCTCATTCCTCATTTCATCCATTATTTTATGGCTGGATAAAAATATGTATGAAGAGCATTAATGTAATTAAAAGACTCGTTAACCATTTTTATGAAGTTATGCTAAAAGGTCCTTTCATTTTTATGTGTGTTGATATGCTGCTGCAGATGGTTGATACTGATAGCGAATCTAGGGTTTGTGATGGGGACGCGGATAAGATCAAAACTGTTGATGGGATCTTCGTCGGGATGATGATATTATTACGATGCTGCTGCTGCTGTTGTTGGGAGTAAAAAAATGAGAGGAAGCGCAAGGTACATGCGTAAACAACTTCTTGTGTCAGGAACATCGTCAATTCATCAAATAAGAAGGAAAAGTCCAGTCTTGTTTATACCCACAGCCACCACCAGCACCTGTGATGAGATGAGTCTTGCAAAGAACAAAAAAAAAGTTTGAGAGTTAATGCAATAAAATACCTACTTATGTTTCTTGTTGATATGGTGAACGGTGATGATGGCTTTTTTTGGAGGTCACGGTTGTTGAGTATGACACCCTCGCTTAGCTCATTGCTGTTGTAGACTGTTCCTTTCCCATCTGAAGTGAGAGGAGCCTGTCCGCAACCGGATCGCTTGCCCAATGGAGGAGGAGGTGCCGAAGAAGCCAGCCAG
>JAQGAI010002391.1:0-12407 GCA_034696905.1 Lepidocyrtus violaceus
CCCTCCAACAAACAACGAAGTTTTTTTTATGAACTTACTACTTTCATGTCTACTACGTATGTTTCCCTTCTTGCTAAATATAAAATTAGTAATTTCCGGTGATGATGCCAACAGTGGTATGGTTGTGGTGAAACACTTGAAGAAGAAGAGGTGTAAATGCCCTCCTCCTCCATTACACTTTACCCTTCCATTTGCATTTCACTAGCAATAAAATCGTCCATGTTATGTTAGCAAAGGTCAACTAAAGTACAAAGGAAGAAAAAATGGTGCTGCCAACGAAAGAGCTTCTCTCCACGTTGACTCCGTTTACCGTCCTCACTCCTGAAGAGGATGATGGGAGTAGTGGGATTGGGAGCGATGAGGAGAAATCATCATCATCATCGCCATCACCTTCACCTTCCACAGCAGGAACGCTGAGACTGGAAGATAAAAAACGGAGCGGCTCTCCAGACGAGTTCTCTTCAGCAACAACAAAAATCCTCCAGGGCGGTAGTGATGGGATCCTGGATGAGAAGGAGCGCTCATTAGTCTCTGGAACGACGACGCTCGGAGAGGCGCGTCTCACTCAGGATGACATTGACAGGAGGAGAGGAACCGGATTCATTGGACTTGGGAACAGTAGCAATAGAAGGAACTCTGAGGAGGATAATTCCAATGAGAATGAGGCTGGGGATGGAAGTAGCACTGGAAATAAAATTCTAAACTTGCTAAACGCCCGGAACGTCAGCTTCCTCTCCAATTCAACCACATCCTCGAAGTTCTCGGAGGATGAGTTGTTCTCCGACTTGAAATCCAAGTTTATCGAGAAGCACTTCCGAACAATTTTGAGATCTCAGAAGGAAAAGGACAAGGAGAAAGAGAGAAGTGACTCCAGTTGTGGCAGTGGCGGTGATTGTGGAGGTGGTGGTGGTAAATGGACATTAGGAGGAAAGAACTCCTCCTCATCCGCAAATAATATTAATAGTAATTGTAGTAATAATGGCAATGGTAACATAAACAATAGCAATAGGGATGCTTTCAGCAGTCTACTCAAACCGTTAAAGATTATAACGGTGGAGAGGCCGGAGCCTCAGCTAGACCTTCCTCGTAAAAGTTATTACAAGTCTGCAAAGGAGAAGTTCATGAAAATGCATGACCAAGCCAAGTCCCACGCGGTGGAGAGGTACCTTAAGTTATGTGCCAGTTTGAGGAGCACGGTGTGGCCCCAGTTGTATCCCATCCAGGTCCTCCTGGAACTCCTCTTTAGTAATTTATTTGTCCTGATTGTTGCTCCGTTTGTGGTGATTGCTGTGATTTTCCTGTGTTTGATAAGGTTGTGCATTGGGACTGTGCTCAAGATAAGGTAAGAAAAAACTGGAATGAATTGGGGCAAAATGAGAAATAGATTGGAAGTTTTTTTTACAAATGCAAATTAAATAATTTTTAATTCACATTTATTTTTGAATTAGGTACAAAGGCCGCTATAAGCTAATGTGCGGCTCAGATGCTGCCTGGGTTCAGCAATACTTCGCAAATGACAGTTCCTTCCTGAGCCTCTACGTGATCCAAGGCGACTGCTCAATTTCCCGGATCCGGGAGCGTATCCTCAAATCCGTGATAAACTGCCAAGATCCCCAGGTCCCCGGTCGACTGACCTATTCCAAGTTGAGATGTCGAGTGACTGAAAAGTTTGGATTCTACTGTTGGGAGACCCTCCACCCCATGGACTTCTGTATTGACGATCACGTCCGTTACATAACCAATGATCCCAGTGCAGTCCTAACTGAGGAGCAGGTGCTGCGGGAAATCCAAAGATTTATTGACCAGCCCCTTCCCGAGGATGCACCCCAATGGCAGATCCTGGTCGTCCCAAAATTCCTCTACAGCAAGGAACATGACTATGTCTCGAGGAACGAGGATATTTTGGAGGACGACGGCTTCGGGAACTTTGACACGATCACGGTGAAAAAGAAGCCGGGGAAGAAGAGCACATTCTACACGGGAAATCATTACTACGCTCTGGTCTGGAGGATAAATCATGCCCTGATGGACGGCTTATCCGCGGCAAATTGCCTCCAACATTGTATTGCGGACATGCCAGTGAAGCTTGCAGTGGATCCCCTAAAGAAACTGGACATTTCCATTGGGATGAAGATCGGACTGTACCTCAAGCTGCTTGTCTTCGGCTCCCGTTCCCTCCTCAAGTCAATGACGCAACGGGACTTGAACTGCTTTCACGGACCCCGGCTCACAGGTCCCAAGAACCTGGGATGGTCCAGAGGGATCAGCCTCGACGCAGTCCGAAGTATACGAAGAAAGAATGAGGGAACTACGACCACCGCCGTGTTGGCCTCAGCTGTGGGAGGATCACTGAGGGGACTGGCCATGAGGAAGAATAATCCAGTGCCGACGGACATCCGTGCGGGTATCACCTGCGCTTTGTTGCCCTATCCCAATATCCGTCCTCAGAATAGGTTTACCGTAGCCCATTTGAAATTGAAGCTGGAACTAGAGTCCCATACCGATAGGCTCAAATATGCAACCGGATCCGTGAAGGAGCTCGTGAGGGGTGCGGATATTTATAAGAACTACTACTTGATCCAGACCATCGGTCTGGCTCCAAAGCATGTCATTCCTTGGTTCATGGACAATTGCGAGGCGACATGTCTCATCAGCAATATCCCGGGACCGACGGAACAGTATACTATTTTCCAAGGACAGAAGCTGGTCGATATTATTGGGTGGAATACCATCAAAGGGAACACAGGTAAAAAAAATAAATTTCCAATATAATCAATCTCACTTGATGAAAATGAAACAGGCTCTATTTTCTAAATTATAATTTCTTTTTAAACTAGCCATCGGAATCTGCCTATTCAGCTACTGTGGACGGATCCGTGCCGGGGTGATCGCCGATGGCGCCGTGATGCCAAGTTCTTCAGATGTGCCAGGACTAATCGAAGAGCTGGAGAAGGACTTTAGTAATCTCGCGACAGATGCTGGCGTAAAGGAGAAGGATGTGTTCTTGGATATCCTGACATGAGTATAAGAATTTAGTGAAAGCATTAACCTTTTTTTTATCTTGCTAAAAATTATGACATGAATTAAATGAGCAAGTGATCACCACCATACATAAATGAACATGGACATGATATTTAAAATACTATGAAAAAAAATAAAAACTTTTTTTAGATTCCTGTTTATAGTCTTTAAAAACAAATATAAAGTCCGTTTTTTTTTAAATCAGTTTAATTATTTTCACTCGTGATCCTATATTATACATATTATATTTTTCTGCAGTATACAATTTTGGCATTTTCGACGAAGTGTACAAATATAATCATGTCATTTTGAATAGATTTATGTAAATAATTATATTATAAAATTAATTTATAAAAGAGAACTGAAAACGCAGCACAGTCTTCTCATCCCCCACTACTTTTTACTCTTATTATGCTCCTTCTCCCCACTACCCCGACTCTTCCTGTTGTCGATGCTACTCCTTAGCGAAGGCTTCCCGGAAGTTGTCATTGTCATCTCGTCGGTTGGGGTGATGCGACTCCCAGTCCTGGTCCCTGGCACGGCTTGAACGGAAAGATTCCCTTTCCCGTAACTCGTCCTACTCTTTGAGAAAATCTTACCACGGGAGGAGCTCTCCTCCTGGCGCTCCCGATCATGGTGGCCGTGATGTTGTTTATGACCATGGCCATGACTTCCGTGGTTTCCGCTGCCGGTTCGATGATTTTGGTTGCTTGTGCTTTGTCTCCGGGTATTTACGGAGGAGGGGAAGGGCTGATCCCGCTCTCGGTCCTTGTCAAACATTTCCTTTTCCTTCATACGCTGGATCTCACGGTTGCGGAGGAGGTCAGGGTCCTTCCAGTCGAATTGGAAGTCGTAGCGCTCAAAATGGCGGCGGTACAGTTTGCGGAAGAGCTGGCGGAGGAAGTTGTAGTCCGGACCTTCTTCAAATCGGAGACCCCGACATTGCTTCAGATAGGTTACGAACTCGAAGGGGAAACCCTGGTTGATGGGGCAGAGTGAGAATTTTGTTAAATGAGATCACTCAAACAACCTGAAATTCAACCATCTTTGAATTGGGATTCGACTTACTCGACAAAGGTCTTCAATCGTGGTGGACATCTTCACCTCCGCAATTTTCTGGTACTTTTGCTTCTTTGTAGCAGCTTTCAGTCCTTGCCAGGGGAGGCTTCCACGGAGAAAGTAGAGGAAGATGTAGCCCAGCGATTCCATGTCGTCTCGACGTCTAAAGAATCCATCAATCAAAATAAAAACTTAGCCACACCCTACTTAAGTAATTACGTAATTAATTACTATAATCCACTTACCCTTGCTCATAACCACGATGGGCATTGATAGAAGCATAACGAGCTGTTCCAGTAAGACTTTTGTCATCACGAAAGGGAATATGCTGCCTAGTGCGGTTATCGCGGTACTTCTTGGATAAGCCGAAATCGATGACATAAACCTTGATAGAATTATGCAAAGCAAATAAATCATCTCACAATTCTCCCAATGACTTTATGCAAATCATTCATGAATATCTGTACAGGTGTAGTTTTGCATGCCTTCGATGTAGAGTCCCCAACTCCCATTAAAAAGTTATCCGGTTTGATATCCCGATGAAGGAAGTTCTTGCTATGAATATATTCCAACCTCAGAATCAACTGGTCCGCCAAGTGGAGCACCGTCTTCAACGAGAAAAGCCTCTGGGAGTAATTGAACAAGTCCTCCAAACTAGGCCCCAATAAGTCCATAACCAGAACATTATAGTCCCTCACAATCCCCACCCACTTCACTTCCGGGATCCCACTCCCCCTCAGAAGTTTATACACCTTAGACTCATAAAGCAGTTGAGGATGCTTTGCCCTCACATTCTCCATTTTCACCGCGACCTCCTCCGTCCCCGACAGGTTTTTTGCATAATAAATGTCTCCAAAACTGCCAGATCCGATTTTCCGAACCAAGCGGTACTTATCCGCTATGATGAACTCCGAGGTCCTCGTCCTGGTGGAACTACTATCGAGTAAGCCCCTGCCGGAGGCCGACGGCACATCCTCATCCTCCCGGTCTCCTTCAGCACTTTCATAAATGGAACGGTGAGGGCCCTTCGTTCCCATAATATCCTTATCCACCAGTTCTTCTTTCTTCACTTGACCAACTATTTTTACTACTTTCCCTCCCTGTTTTTCTGTTGACTCAGTCAGCGTGGAGAAGGTGAGCGATGAGGCGGAGGAGCCTTCAGGCAGCTTTTGGGCGCGCCCGTGAATATTTCTCCCCAAATTAATTCTTTCGTCCTTGTTCTTGTTTCCACCACCACCACGACTGCTGTCGTCAAGTCGGACCTCCTCAATTTTACCGGCCACCTCCAGTAAACTTGCGGAAAGGGGATCGAGGCTGGGCTCACCCTCGGCGTTCACTTTGTGGGATGACTGCTTAGCTGGGAAGACATCACTGTATAAAAATGCTAGGTTTTGTCTCTTCATAATGGAACGTTGGCTAATTTACATATAGTAAAAAAATAGTGGAGGAAATGAAGATTTTTTATAACTATGTCAAATCCCATGTAAAATTATTTTTTCGCCTATTATGCACAATCCGTCGTGAGGAACAATTTAAAAATTAATGTTGCGAACGAAAGGAAGTCTCCATGTAGATTGATTGCATTTTCAGTTCATGGCGTAATTCATTAAAATGCAAAACAGCTCATTCATTATTGTACTGAACGAGCTGTTGGGTTTCGAACGCTATTTCGTTTTATGTGACATGAATATTTTTAACAATTATTTTATAAGGGACTACAGATTTTCGGAGGACAGGCCAATTAACAAGAGGGCGAGAAATGAAGCGACGGACCCAAAGAGTGCTGGAGGTAGCAGTGACTGGATTTGTCGTATCTGCAACCGTGCTCACCTACCTATACGGGATGTTGTTACCGATTTTGCCGGAGCTCCTCGGGAGCCATCCGAGCTATCTTATGTTCATGCGAATACTGTCGACCTGGGTCACAATCGCTATTCTTAGTCATATATTCCTTACCCGCAAAAGGACTTCATCCATTTGGAATCGAAAGCTGCCCCAACCCGTAGTGGCTCCACAGATTTCCCCAACGAGCCAACTGAACTCCAACGAGAACGTGGAGCAGGAGCACTATACCGCAGCCCCGTTTGGGAACGTTGAAAACTGGCACCTCTGCGCAGCTTGCAAAGTATTCGTCCCTCCTCGGACTTGGCACTGTGATATTTGTGAAACCTGCATTCTGCGTCGAGATCACCACTGTGTGCTTACTGGCTGCTGTATTGGAGAGGAAAATCAGAGCAATTTTTTGGGGACCATCTTCTACTTATCATTTGGGACGACCCTGGTCACCCTCTTCTTCTTGTACTACCATCTCTATATCTTGGATCATGATATTTGGTCCTACCTCAAACGATGTGTTGCTATCTACAATCTGCTCAATGACTTCGACGTAAGGTACTTCTGGGCTGGATTCTCCTTGCTGGGACTTTTGATGGCGTGGATAATGCTTGCGATTTTCGTTCGAAACGCCCTGGCAGGTCAAACTGCAGCGGATGTACATCGGAAGGTATACTGGACAGGGTCAGTGCCAGGCTGTGGTCGTGTGAGCTTCGGAAATATGCGGGAGTTCCTTGGACCTCAGCCCATCCTCCGAATTGTGTGGCCTTTTCACCCGCCTTTGAAAATGAACTATGACGTTGTCCGAGTTGGGGGTAAAGCGGAAGGTAAGGATCCAAAATGAAATGACGAAAGGATGAAAGTATGTGATGATGGGGGAAGCGGTATTGACGGATGACCTTTTTTGAAATTTGAACGAAGAAGCTCTTAAAGCCTATTTACGTACGTACGTAAAGTATATGCTGTCAGTGAACTAATATCTGTAGACATAGTATAAATCTTATTCATGTATTATTGACGTATTCAATTTATTACTATTTACTATTTACAACATCAGTTTTCTATGGCCAATTAAAATACAATTTTTATAACATTTTAACAAAAGCAGTAAATATGAAGGGAAGTTAGGAAAGTATCTAATTATTATCTTACATAAATAAATTTTCCTCAATCATGTACACACTGGGTTAAATATTTTTTATTGCATATAGTTTACTCTATTTTACTAATTACTTTTATGCGAAATTAGCCCTTGCAAAATTCAGTCTTTGTCTTTTTTGGATTCCCACAATAATTAAACAAAAATAGAAACAAGCATGCGTAGAGCATTTCGGTAATGGTTTACTAATAATTTACTAATGTTATCCCCAAGAAATAGTTGCATGAACAGAATCTAAACTTAAATCGACTAGAGAGCATACAGTCGTAATAAAAAAATCACTTAATCATTATCATTTTACTTGATAATTAACACATTTGTAGTTATTGTATTATTTTACTATTTTTTTTAAGTTGTAACAACCGTTTCATTCACGACACTGAACTCGGTATTAGCCTTCCCCTTAAAATTGACGGCATTGTCCGGCTCACCGGAAGCATCTTCCTTCGGCCCAAATTGGAAATTATAAATGAGATCGGAAATGCATTTGAAGGCGCTCTTCTTCCCACCACCCTTCTTCCCTCCTCCTCCTCCGCCACCACCATGATTACTTTTGGAAACCTGACATTCCACCATTCCACTGACTTGCTCATCAGGCAAAATACAACAGAATACTTGGATCGGAATTTTCCTTCCATTTGCCGGCCCTCCTCCTCCAAACTTCTCTGTGACTCCTCCAGAGCCCATCACCCTGTCTTCCAAGCGTTTCAACCAATCAGCATCCAAGGCGAGGAGGATTTTATCGGTGAGATCGGACAAGTTTGTTTCCCTCGTCACGAACTCCTTTCCCTTCTCATCGCTCTTTTTCCCGACGACGCTATTGAAGGCTAGCCACTTTTTCAACGGAATCACTCCCAACATAACTCCAAGGGAAATCCATCCAACAATAAGGAAGCCGACGAACAGAGCGAACACAACCCTCCTCATTATGTCCGCCGTTTCGTGGTTATTCACTTCAAAGTCAATGTAATTGGCGAGGAAGCGGCTGAACATTCCAGGTTCTGGGGGGAGGGGAGGTCCTTGGGAATACACGCTCACGTGCTTATCCCACTCGGATCCCATCGGTTGAAATGGATTGAAAATCCTGTCGATGAATAGGAATGGCCGAGGTGGTCTGTAATATTGATTGGTTTGAACATGATACGGGCTTATCTGCTGGTGGTAAGGTAACGCCTGGTCCATGGGATGGGGTGGCGGCGGCACAAAATTCTGCTCCGCTTGTTTTGCCTGTATCAGTGAGATCGATTCCGAGATTGACTCGGATGACATGGGAGTGGAAGCCGATTCTGGGAGCGGGGGTGGGGGAGGAACGTAAGTCCT
Source organism: Lepidocyrtus violaceus (assembly GCA_034696905.1). Classification (NCBI taxonomy): domain Eukaryota; kingdom Metazoa; phylum Arthropoda; class Collembola; order Entomobryomorpha; family Entomobryidae; genus Lepidocyrtus; species Lepidocyrtus violaceus. The sequence goes on from JAQGAI010002391.1 coordinate 8,393, forward strand.
TTGGGGATTGTGCAGCCCATTCGAGCCATAGTCTCCCCATGCGCGTTCCATGGACTCATGCATTTTCTGCGCAAGCATGGTCTTATCCATCGGGATCGTGACCACTTCGGGATCCGACCTCATTTGAATTCCATGCTCGGAAACGGTGTCATTTATAACTGCCTCTGTTCCAGTATCCTGGACGTCGGCATCCTTCGTGGCGGGATGGTATCCAACGGGATAAACGAACACAACTGGTTCCCGATTACTTCTCGGCCCTATCAAGGATCTTCTCCGTCGTTTTCTCCTGGGACCTTTGAAGGAGTCAAGAATTGAGCCTAAATACATGAACTCTCGCTTCTTTACTGGATTTGTCGGTGTGGGCGTGGGTTTATTATGGCCGTAGACAAAGTCCCACGTGAAGAACGGAGCGTTTTCCTTTTGCTCCTCCTCCTCTTTGTGATATTTATTGATTTGGTCTTGATGGGATTCCCTCAAAACTGAAGAAGATTCATCCCCAGCGGCAACAGGATGGGGATTTCCATGTAGCTCGGAGCTTCTAAAAGCTTTGTAGGACCCACTTACTCCAGGGTGGGCTTCACTTTCCTTGCTTCCCTCCTCCTGTCCCCACTTGTGTTTGTTAAGCATATCATTTTTATACAGATTCAATAGGAATGAGAGGAATGATGGCGGCTCCTCCGTGCTAAACAGTCTGTCCTCAGAGGAGGCACTTTCTTCCTCATTTTCATCATCACCTTCCAAAGTGAAGGAGTTTCTTATTGGCTTCTTTTTCACTTTCACTGCTTCACTGGCACTTCCATCAAGCTCGTCAGCATCTTCCGGTTTATGAATCTCAATTTCAATGCTTTTCCCATCATCGGATGGCCCATCTGAAAACTCATCGTCTGGGACAGTTTGACAGGAGCATTTAACAGTGCCTGAAGGAACCTTGATGGATTTTATTGTTGGGAGGGAGGAAAACTGGGGATCTGAAGAAGATGGGGCAATACGAGACAACACATGTTCATGCGATGAATGTGCTGGGGTCACTGCCGAATCCACTCTTTCAGATGCTGATGATGGATGCAAAAGGTCACACAGGTGAAGAGAACTGGATGGAAGTAAAAGTAGAAGGAGGAATAAGAGAATCCTGAAGGTGGAGAGGAGGCAGTTGAATATGCTGCCATTTCTGTTGCGGGTCATCTTTGCACTGAATTGCGAATTAGTTTAGACAAATAAAGGCACAATTTTTTTCTTGCTAAGATCCTTCTTTAGCCTTCAGAAATAGAGTTTTCTCGCATACTTGCATTTACTTGCGAGAAAGCGAAAGGTATGAACAAAATTGGTAGGTAGCTTCACTGACGATGAATGTTCATTACATATAAACTTATTAGCACTAATCGCGGTTTCACGGTTGGCGAGGATGGGGAGGATGATGTTGACAAATGCGAGGAGTAATGAACCGTCCAATCACTTAATTTTTTTGACAACTGTTTCATGGGCATACTGAATAATGGTGTCATTTTAATGGATTTTTTCACACTGTTTTTTTTCACGTTCCGTCACGTCACGGGCATGAGTGAAAACGAAATACTTTTTTTCACTTTTCTAACACCTCGTTCTAAACATCGCATTCCACTTTTCTGAATGCAAATTCCATAGTCTTCATGGTTCGGTTTCTATTCTAGGTGGAGTATCAAAAACAAAAGTACAAATTAAATTATTACAAAAATGTAGCTGATTTGATTTGAAAAAATTAAATTTTTAAGACTCAAGCTTACGTTTTGTTTGGATATTTGACGAACGGTGCTGCATATAAAGATGTGTGTTCAAAAGGAATTCGAAATAGACAAAAATTCCGTTACATGAGCATCCGAATAAAAAAATGTTGAGCTTTCACTTTCCTTTTCAACAACAACAGCAGAATACAAACTCATCGAGAAAATTTCTGGAAATCCCAGACGTTGATAATGGACATGTCTTGAGAATGGAGAAGGGAGCTCTGTATGCTGCTTATCAACTCATTGAACTATCCACTTCTTCGGCCATGTATGAAATTGTTTTTGTGTTTTTCAACTTGGTTGAAAACGGACGCAGTATAATATGGATGGATATGTACATATTTTTATTATCTTCACTTCATCAATCTGGCACAAGCTGCATGAAAAACAACCTTAACCTTAGCCTTGTTCTAAATACTTTTCGAATGCTTATACATACTTCTTATCTACTTGATGAACTCTCTTTTCCTTACACCACCTAAGACAGATGCGGTGAAAAATCCAGGCCCAGACACCTTCCTTCCTTGCTGATGACAGGTTTAAAAAAGGTTCACTAGGAAAAGTAGGAAGTTCAACATGAAGGCCATCGACTCCCTCCATTCAACAAAAATACCAGAACAGAAAGAAAACCAATCTGAATCTGACAGAAGGAAGTCAATGGTTCAAGGGAAGCAGTCAAGGCGGCCTGTCATTATGATGGAATGGATGATGCACTGTTTCAAGAAGATTCAGGACCCTTTTCCTTAAGATAATAGCCCCTTCCTAAAAAAAATCCCAACTACCATCCCCATCCTATCATTTTAGGGAAGGAGCTAAAGAAAGCCATAAAGATTAAACATAGTCATATGAGAACTTTTCAGGGGGAAGAATACCGAGATTTTTAGATCCATCCATAAAAACATAATTTACCATTTAATCAGGCATGCCGAAGAAAAATACGTACCTACAGAATAGAAGTCATAAAAACGGTGAAGTGCATAGTGCAGGTAAAGTATGGGTTATTTATATGTAAGTATATTCATAGCAATTTGATAGCATTGCATTATATGTATTGTTCTCAACTATCCGTAGGACAAGGACCGGCGAAGAAAATATTTTTCCCTGTAATTTTTTTTTACATTTACGTTCGTTCACACTTGTCCCATTTTACTATTCTGCTTCTTTATTACAGGGATAATGTGGATGGTGAAATGAAGAAAGGAAAAAAGGACTGAAAAAATCGTGAAGATAATCTTTCCTTCCATTGCATCGCAGCGCTTCATTTGCTGTAAAAATGTATAATGGCTGAGGTCTATCAAAATAAAAATAAAATATATGAGTTCAGCTGGGGAGATGTATGTAGAAAAGATTTTGATTTAATGCCCATTATCTTGTCTAGTTAGCTGCAAACGTAAACTTTACACATGATAGATTAATATGGGACAGCCAATGTGGCCATGGCATGGAAGGGAACATTTCGGAACAATGAAACAGGTGCATTCATAAACATTCTTAGGCTTTGTGTAACTAGTCCTACTCATACCTACCTAAACCTATGTAGGTATTTTTTTAATGAATGTAACAGACGTGCAATTGCTAACTAAACTACAGAAAATCATGTCATGAAAGTCAAGTAAGTATTAAGAGGGATGTTATTTCTACAAAATGTAATAATCAGTCATACGAGTATAAATTGCGGCCGGCAGTAGTCATAAAACTGTGTATAAAAATAAGATTTTAATGCTCAGCTAATTGTAAGTCAATTTAAATTATCATTACTAATTTTATACATTCAAAGTCCCAAAATGGTCATGTCATACGGAGCCTAGCCTAATAGCCTCGGTATCAAGTTCCCCATTTTTACCATCGTCTCGGTTGTTGCTACTTTCTTACGCATTTTATTTTCAGCAGTTGCTTTCTTTGTAACAATTAGCTTTTTAATAACGGCTTCCGTAAAAATGAATCCAACCCGTGTCAGCATGTATGTAATGTAGTCTCATTCTCATTCGTGAAAGCACCTCAAAAAAGTGCATTTAGTTTACAGTTTAACTGAAAGCGCTTTGGTCGTAAAAGCGTCATTCCCATTAAATTGAATCCTACGAAAAAACCGTTTGTTTGTTTAGATTAGGTTGTCTTTCTCATTCGTAAAAGCACCTCAAAAAGGTGCATTTAGTTCACTGAAAGCACTTTGTTCGTCAAAGCGTCATCAATCCAATACGCAATCCTACGAAAAAACCGTTTTTTTAAGACCTTCTCGATCTACGCATGCGACCGAT
>JAQGAI010002392.1:0-12404 GCA_034696905.1 Lepidocyrtus violaceus
TAAGCCACAACATTGCCCTAATCACGTAATAATAATATCTATGAGTAGTATTATTATATAATAATGGCATGCAAAAGAAAGTGTATTAATATTACGTAATAATAAAATGCACTCGGTTCTCTCTCCCTCGCATGTTTTCATACCTTTATGGCCTGCTGTTTTTAAGTATGACATGATAATAACAATGCTGCTGCAAGAGAAGAACCACAGGGTTTGGCCCTGACATTGCCCAACATCTCTTGACTTACGCTTTTACTTCTATAAAAAAATATATATTCTGCATCCACCTAGCCTTTCGATCATCATCATCAGCCTCCACCAAAACAAAAAAAAAAGTTTTACTTGAAGGGAAAAAATATATTCATCCCCCGATCCTCATCCTCTCGTTTTTATGGATAAATATAATGATACTGCCGCGGCGGTGTCTGCTCGCTCCACTATATAATTTTCATCTCATTTCACCTTGACTGCTGAAAAAATAAATTCACATTGCATGAACCAAAGCATCTTATAACGACGACCTTCTCCTGTAGTACTGACAATCTCATACGGTTTTTATTGCGAAGGAAAGTATTAAACTTACTAAAAACGGGATAAGATACAAAAAAAAATCAAGTCAAAAAAGGAGAGAAAAAATTTGGGAACACGAGCATTATAATTTGTGGCATGGCAAGAGTATGACTGAAGAAAGAATCCTCATCACCCGCTTCTCCTCGTTGTTTCGTCAAGAGGAAGGCGTTCCATTTCATTCTTGGAAGAAAAAATTACATGATTTTAACCTGATTTTTTTTCGTAGCTTTTACCGAATTTTTTTTATTTTGTTAGATGAAACTTAAGTAAATAAACAGAGTTCATATTAGGGTAGGGAAACTGGGAATAATGATTATCATCATGAATCATGAGGAAGCAATTGCAGAGCAATATTGTTTCATTTGCTGAGATGAGCTCCTGCTACTACTTACCATCTTCCATCCTCCTCTGGTAAAATGTTACACTTGCTCCAGTTTTTTTTGGGAGAGATTCAGGTAAATACATGGTTTTCCCTCTCACACCTGAAAACTTCCCCGGTAAATACAGTAATTTGGTAAAGTGATTGTCCTCCCAATAACATGAATTTTTGCTCGTGGTTTTCTACCATCTATGTAATCAGTGGTGGTGGCAATGGTCGTGGGATGGATGTAGTATCATCGTCATTTTTTATGCTAGATTTTTTTGCTGGACTGGTACTAGGCGTATATTTAGGTGGAATGATACGGGGCTTAATGAAAATGGTTTGGCATGTGGTCTCATTGTCAGTCATTATTATTATCAAATGTTCTTACAAAAAAATTGTAAACGTAAAATAAAAATACCTATGCATATTCATTCATATGTTTAACGTATTCCGTACTTTTATTCATTCACAACTGTACTTAACAAAGTGTCAAAAAATTTTTATTACAGGGACAATAAAATTACTGAATTTATTTGGAAAGTGAGTACAAAATGAAGATCAGCCGAAAACCTTATGCAAGCATTTTATAACATGGAGCATCCTAAGTTTGTTGAGTTTTCTGAAGCAAGAACTAAAATCAGTCGTAACTGCATACATCATGTACTACACCTTTAACTTTCCTTGGCTCCGTTTATATGCCCACTGTACTGTTCCGGCGAATCTGCAACGTCATTTCTCCTCTGACCGTGAGAAAATATACACTAGGCTTAATCTGATCTAGACTCTTATTCAGGCAGGCTTGTATCTATTGTTCTGGCTTCATATTTCCTTTCCTCTTGTGAGTTTTACCGACTCCAGTGCAGACCCAATTACATACAAGTATAGTTCCGTCATTTATATTTGCAGTCGCCGACGTGGGTATGTACTAATTGATTAATAAGAATTTTTGTGAAGCGAAAACACACACACATCATTCTGGCTTCGTTTCATATGACGCTGAGTATGGCTAAATCACTTTCGAGAATGTAATTTAAACTTCCGAGGAAGGGAATTAGAGCTATGTATTCATTCTTATTAGTGAATTACTCATGTTTCGCCTAGCTGAGCTTCGCATGGGTTCTGGCTTTCGGAGAAAGCTTAATTATTGGGAGAAAATTACGAAATAATTGTTTTCATCAAATTCTTCAAAGCTAGTTAGGTGACTAAAAAGTGTCTATTGATGAAAGAATTTCCTTGAATGTAGTAAAAAAAATAGTCTGACTTCAAGTACGATTTTCCACGCAAAGCAAAATCATGAAAAACGAGAAATATTTTATTTTTCTTTCCGTCTGTTTAACCATTCTTTCCCCATTTGTTCTCCTCCAATAAAAGTGTCCACAAACGTTTCCCTACCCATACGTGAGGAGTCTCGGAGGCGGAATACCTTATCCGTTCTTTGCGTGACAAACCGACCTGGAATAAAATTGGAAAGTTGAGTCAAAGAAAATCCAGTGAAAAGTTGTTGAATGCTTCGGGTTACTTCCTTCCTCGTGCCTTATGTGCATACACATTGGTATAGCCACATTCATATTGTACTCCGTTCTGTTCTGTAGATTTTTGGTCAGGCACGAAAGCTCGATCGAACGGAACTCCTAGGGAAAAGGTAGTGAGACTAGCTAAACAAATGTGTGTTTTACGATAGGCTGATGGCTATGTGATGATGATGACGATGATGATGGGAAAGTCTCCGAGAGGGAGAGAGAAAACTCCGAGAAAATCGATTCCCTTTTTCTCGCCATTTTCCTCACTTGCGGGTGTCTATTTTGACACCCTTCTTCTGCTACTCAATTCTCATTCCTATCATTCATTTCATTACACTTTCTACCTTCAGAGTTGTTGGCATCGTCGTTGGTGTTTCGTGGAATACTCTCCGTGGAATACTTTATCACGTCAAGCCATTTTATCTGTCTCTTTTCCAACCATATTGTTACCTTTTCCCAACTTGAGTTTTTAGGGGAAAGAGGAAGCTACATACGTATCAAATACAGTCATGCAACGCAGCGTCATTTCTTCCGGTAGTTTTGTAGTTTAGCCTGACCACAGAGGGCCACCATGATGGCAAACTACAAAAGTTCGTTGTTGAAACATTCATTTCATTATGATTACTCGTGTCCTTCCCACAAAGTATTATTTTTGTCATGATATGAAATGATACAATTTTTTTGTGTGTTTTATTTGAAGACCCCACACAGTTCGGTTGTAAGTTCGATCCAATAAAAATTACATGCCATTTTATTTTCCATCCTGAGTTTACAAAACCTTGGTAAAAAAAATACGGGTATTATAAAATGAGCCTCCGTCCAACACCATAATTACTTTATGGACTAAGCTGGAGTTTAAATAATTTTACTTTACTAGTTTACTTGCTTGTTTGCACAGTAAATGCTTAGTTTGTCTTTGTAACTGGGGATCATTACTAAATGTTTAATAAAGCGGGAAGATAATCGAGGCAAACTTAACTGCTTCAAGCAAAACAGTAAATTACATTTTGAACATAAGCTAAGGAGGTACATATTTTGGTTACCTAATAGCTGCTTTAAACATGAGACTTTAGTTAATATTCGATTTTCCTAACAAATGAAGACCAAATGGGTCGAGTACCTGTATTACAAGTGGACGCTAAGGCTTCATTATTTTGTCATCAAACTCAAAATATTTTCAATCCCATACACAAGTCAACCTTTTGAAAATTGTTTACCCTTGTAATCGTTTGTTTTGAGTCATGAGCCATGAGTCATATGTTAAGTAATTAACTTCAACTCAATTTCAATTAATTATTTAGAAAATTGAATTTAAACCTACACAACCTACCTTACACAAAGCCCACCGTGGTTTTCAAATTGTTACAAAAATGTCCACCAGAAATGAAAACTGTAATTTCCTCTTTAGCTCCATTATCAAGGCGTGTTTACCTCCGTGGAAGGGGTGTGCTTTCCAGCGTCCTTCCTTCCAAAATAACTGGATGCGGGGTGGTTCCATAATACAATGAACATACTGACTTGTTTTACACGGAATTCAGCAAAACATCCCGTCCTTATTTATCCAGTTCCTATCGGAAAACAATCAGAAAAATAATCTACTTTTCTATATTCTAGATAATGCCAAATGCTAACCTTACCCGAAAAACAACGACATGGGATGATATGAGCTCTATTTTTTTACAAATCACCCACAATCACAACCTCTCCATTACGATTTTCTCCCTGGTCCGTTCTTTATGATTAAATCCAGTTATTTATCATTCATAATAAAATAATCTACCGTCTCATCCCCTTCATCATCAATCAGTTCTTCTCGTATGCGTATAAGCTAACAATGGAAATTGATGATATTTCCATATATTTTCATATACTGCTCATATCTATGTAGATTTTTATATAAAATAGTCTCCCCAAATTGCGAAACGAAAAAAATCAAGGGCCAGCTACTGACTTGACTACTGCCATTGCCATCACACAACAATACAACAATAAAATACAAACTCCATTTATCTCTCTACTTTGCTTTCTTCTGCTTCTCCTTCGTGTCTTTTCATTTCTCCTCCAAAGAAAAAGGGATTTTATTGTTGAAGGGAAAAGAAAATGATGCTGATGACGATTATGGGAATGGCAAATGAGCTTATTCTAATGATGACGACCATTATCTAACTCTCATCATCATTACCATCATCATCAATCCTCCTGATGAAAAAAATGTATACAACACAACTCATATCACATTTTCACATTATCTTCCAAGTTATTACAGCGGCAAACCAGGCAGAGAAAGGGGTGAATGAAAAAAAAAACATGTACAAACAGGAGAATAGACAAACAAATGACTTGACATGATGACAAAAAGAAGGGAAATGGACTGAAGAAATTTTTGATGAATAATGTACACACATGAACACGTTTATGTATATAACTTGCCAAGAGAAACAAAACTCAACCAGCCATATTCAAAAGTAACATGGAGGATATAAGGCGCAGGTATCTGTGAAGTTGATGATGACGACGGGAGAAGCGATGAAAATGATGAATTCAACCATGCTTACTTATTTACCTGCATTCATTTGCTAGTTTTGTTTTGTATTGTAGACACATTGCATTATTGTGCCATCTTCTTTGATCGTCATCATCACCATCGTCATAACTCTCTTCTCATGGATGAATATAATTTGATGAAGGAGGTGGGCCAAACGCTGTCTTCTTAAGGAGGTTGAGAGAAGAATGAAATTGGACAAGTTAAAGTTGTATGGCTTTCTTCTGATATTTTCGCCTCTCATTCCAATTTTCCCTTGCGAATGTACAGCTTGATAGCTTTGCATTATGATTCATTCTTCATTTAAAAAAAAAATTTTGTTTGGATGCTTTTAATAAGGGAGCTGCTCGTCATTAGTCATACATGTCCGGTGTAATTCATTAAGTAATATTAACAAATGACTTGATTAATATAGTATGCTTTCACGTACTACTGCCATTTGATTGTTTGATTTGAATGGTTAAGAAAAGGCGAGAAAGCAATCGCGAAAGATTGAGAAAAATTGCCTATTTTGTTCGTGCAGATATCAATTTTGGAGTTTTGATGATTATGATGGAAAAACGTTGATTTTTCGGTTTTTATTGTAAAGCAGAAAAATGCTTATCTTGTTTAGTATCAATTTTCTAACCACTTCAGTTTTTAAAGCACCACCGTCTCGTCACATAGCGCGGTAAACTATTGCCTTGTCATTTCACTCAAATCAGATTTTTTACAGGGATTGTGTGCTTGCGTATTGTGCTGTTATTGTTGCGTTGGAGTATTCTCATCTAACATTTCTTTCTTTGGCTGTTGATTTATCTGAAGCAGGAGCGTAATGTACCAATCCAATAGACTCATTGTGATGATGATAAGATGTGATGTTTGAAGATGATTTTTGACGCTGGCTGATGATGAGCCGAAAAAGGTGAGATTTCTGAAGGAAGCCGATACATATGATGAGATGGCTGGCTTCATTAATGTCTTGTTCTTTTCATTGTGTACTTTTCCGTTTCTCGTGTGCTGATCCTGTTGCTGATCACTTGAGAAGAGAGAGAACTTCAAGTTGATGTAATTGGGCGATAATGTTCAAGTTCGTTTCAGGAAAACTCGTCAAGTCGTCATATTTCTTTTGAGGGAACAAGAGAACAGAAGAGAGAAACTTGTAATGGGATAGAGAGTGTGATTTTTTTCAGTGTTATTTTTCCATTTATCTTTGACATGAACAGGTATAAATGACTTTTAGAAAATGTTTCTATTCTTGCGCCTTTCATCAGCAGGCTCATCATCAGCCCTGTCATCTTTCGAAAGCCCAAGAATAGAATGTGATTGTGTGGAACCCTTTTTCTCATGTTTGTTTTGTCTTCGACACAATTTCATTCCTTGTTCTGTTCCCTCCTCCCATTCAATTCATGTCAGCAGCATCACCATCACCATCATAGTCAGCAACGGCAATGGAATGACTTAAGCATAAAAAGAGAGTGAAGTCATCTCATTCTCAGAAAGTTTTCTGGAGCCGCACACGTATCTCCTGTAATCTCCCTCCAGTGTCCAGACCCATGCCTAATTTAATCCCTTAAATAACATTTGTTTTCTTAATTCAATGGAGCGGATGACTAAGGGCTTCTCATTTTTCTTTTTATCAGGTAGCGACAGTTAGGGAAGTCATTAGACTTCTGATAAGGTAGCTCATTTTTTATTTAAGCCTTTGAAATAAAAGATGGGAAGAGAAAAATATTTGAAACTTTCGGAACAAAACACTTTTTATATAGGTAGTTTAGTTTGTATTTCAAATTTTTTCGCACTCCCCCTTTTTATACAAAGGTCATGTTGCATTCAGGGCAAAGGAAGAAAAACTAGACAAAGGATAATTACTGGTTGGGTAATGATGTCCTTTTTGTTCATTAGAAGTTTATACTTGTCACGTTTTCAAGATGGGATTGGGTGAAAGCTAATGATTATTTGTCGAGAGTTGTTTGTTGATTTGATGCGTGTACTATGTGATTACGAGGAAGAAATGTAGTTTGTAAAACGGAATTTCTTTTCAGGTGAAGTTTTGATAAAAACATGTGATATGATTTGAGTTGGAATACTGTTCAAATATAGATAAATGCAATGGATAGTAAAAAATAAAACTGATGTCAAGCATAATAAACTTAAAATATATTTAATTATGTTTTTAATAAAACTTTGACACTGAATCAGATTTCAGTGAGCCTAGTTTCTGAAGTCATAATCGTAAACTATGTTGACATTCACGGTTCAAACGTTAATATATTATAATATTATTCCCTTCAGTTATACCTTCACGCATATACCTTCCTACGAACAGATGCGTAATATCTTGAATGTGACTTAAAACTGCTTGTACTTTTTAATATTGATGTTAATCATTCTTTACAGTCCATCCGAAGTAGTGAAGTTAATTTGTGGGATTGTGACCAATATCTCAAAATGATCATCAGCCTTCATTGTACGTATTTGTATTATTGACAAATTATTCACATTGTTGTGCTTTATTTCCTTTTTCTATTAACATCCTCGGTGTTATCTTGTGTATCATCTTATCATTCATTGTACAATGTAGCCAGACAGAAAAGCAATACGAATGTGAAACAAAGCAGAATTTAAAAAAATCTACATTCTGATTTTTCCTTTTTTGGCCTTGCTCAGTTTTAGGTTTCAACTTCAACTGACTCCAGAGAGGGAAAGGAGAGAAAAGGGAAATAATTTTCTCTTCTCACTTTTCCATGGCCCAGCATGAGGTTAATTACATGGTGAAGTGCGTCCTTTCCCTTCCAACTTTTAACAAGGCTCGCTATGACTTCGCTGCGTGGACATTAACTGGGATATATTTGCATGAAAAAAGTATATTGCATATGATAATATTGAAATGAGAAAGTGAACTTCACGAGAATTAATTTCAATATTGTTTGTTCCACTCTCTCATTCTCTATATATCTCTCTCTAGCAAGTCGGTATGGTTTGTTGTGTTGTTTGAGGGGAAAAGATATTAAAATGATAAAAGGGGGAAAAGGAAAGGGAGAAAATCGGTCTCAAATTAGTCAGATATTGTGTTCTATTTAGATATTTAACTGATTACTTCTTTTGTCCTTGCCTAGCCAGTCAAGAAAATTACACCACGAAAAATATGCATCCCTTCTCTATTCAATGGTATGATGCAACTTTGCTCTGTGTCCAAATCACTGGCTGGCATGCTTCTGTTTTTGCTACCTTTTTTCCATCCCAATGAATAGATTAAATGGGTTGGCTCATCGTTTGGCTGTTGACGAGGCTTTGGCTGTGCGTATTGAAGCTCACACTACGAATGAGCGCTGATGTGAAAGGGAAACCAGTGTCGTATCATCTTCGGAACTTGTACTTTCCATCGTTTCATCTTTATTCGCCTCCCTGCCACTGGATATCAAATAGAGTAGATTAGAAGGGAAGTAAATCATATTATTTGGAAAAGGGTTCCGTAAAATATGTATTCCAAGTATTTTCCCCCGATATGACTATGAAATTACGTAATATGCTTATTCAAACTCGCTCCACTGATATGATAAGGTTCTCCCTCGTGAGAACATTTTCAAAAGTTTTATGAACTTTTGTGAAAACAAAAGGAGCAGGGGTAATTAGTCACATGCAAGGATCTAGAATGTAGTTCACAACAAGTGCAAAACTCTCCTTTGATGAAAGAAAAGATTTGGTCAAAGCTAGACTAACTCTTTTAAACCGACACCCTAACCATTTCTTTTTTCAAATTTTCCACTTCAAGTAAATTCAATTGAAAAAAAAGTTTACCAAACGTGGAAGGAAATTCATTGGAATTTTTAAGTTTCTGACAGGAAAATTTTATGCTTGCGCCAGCCTCAAAGCTATTATCTTCACAGGGAAAAACAAAAGAGAACTCAAAAGTTTTAAAAGACGACTTTACAATAAAAACTTATGCATCGAGATCGACGACTCATTGGCGTACTTACATATATGGCCTGTGAAAAGGATCCTACTTTTCTTTAACCTTTTCAAATTTTTATGGAAACCGACGAAGGCTTGGTTCATTTTAAACATGTCCGTCCCCCTTTTTTGCATTTATGTATCACATGTAAATTGTATCCTTTTTAATTGGCTGGCTATACCAGCAAAAAAAATTTGCAATTCATTAGAATTTATTATCAAAACCATTTTTTACTCTCAAACTCAAAATGCTCTTGTCCAGATTTTACATTACGTAATTTATTTCTATGTAAGTTTCATTGGAAAATGACAGTAAAAAGGGAAAAGTTGCTGAAAATCTTTCTAAAGGAAAAATTTCACTAGTCTTTTTTCAACCCATATTTTACGTACTTCGTACCTGTTTCATTCTTCAGTTTAGTCATTTCATATTCTATCCCACGTCATACTAAAAACAAGTGGCCAACCAACCAGCCGAGCCCTTAAGCGTATTCCAGCAAGGATCCACATTCCATTCCATATTTTTGTTGAGCCCCCTTCTCCAGTCCTCATAACGAGAATGTAAATATATGGAATAGTCATTACTTCTTCTCGCATAGAAAAATACGACCGCTGCACTAGCTGAGATGATCTTTGAATACATTAAGGCTAGGTATACTAGTCCTTAGCTGGTATTAATATTTACCTCGGGCAACATCTGGCCAGCAGGTTGCATTGTATCCCATTGTATATCGTCTTATCTTCCTTTAATGCTTTAGCTTCTTAAAAATGAATTTAAAAAACTATGTTCTATTCCATTCCATCTTCTCCCTTTTCTTCTTCTTCCAAGGAATACAAATCTTGAAATCTCTGTTCAAATAAAATAAATTCTCAAGAGAGAAAGAATACTTAAGAAAAAATACTATTTTTTTAATTCTTTATTACCCACTCCATTATTCCTTCCTACAGTCATCTTCAGTCCTCATCTGTATGCTGCAGTGCAGTTGACCACTTTTTCATTTTAATGTGACCAGCGCAAGAAGTAAACAGGACGAAAAAAAAATAAGTACTTCTTTTTCTTCTCCTTGGTCTTCGTACATCAAAAAGTATTTAAAAAAATATGGTCGAAGAGGAAAAGGGAGAAAAGATCAAGAGATGATAATATTTTTTTACGTGGGATTATGCCGGATTGGTTGATGATCATGATTGTAAAGATGGGATGTTTCCGCCCACTGGTTGTAGACAAGGTTGACCCAAACACATTTTTATTGTTATGTGCTTGAAATGATAAAAAAAGGCTTAGGAAACGACATGATGTGTGAGTCCTGTCTTGTGATATAAGAGAGAGATGTGATGATGATCATATCAACATAAAAAAATGTTCTCATGCAATGCAATCCATTGGATTTTTCCTCTTTCTTTTGTAGAAGTTGAAACAAGAAATGACTTTTGAAGAAAAAACTATAAATGTTTATAAGAAGTGATCATTCATTTACTTACATGGACATATGCATGTAGGTACATGACTTTGGTATGACATATGCGCATGCAAGTCAAGTCAAAGCTGATGAAGCACAGGGAGAAAAACACATACAAAATAATTTTTATTTCTCAGAGTTCACTCGAGAATTGAGTTTTTCTTCGAGTTGTTTTTATCCATATAAGTATGTGGAGTGGATAATATGGTGTAATGTTGGATTGACTTTGGCAGAGCAAATATGAGTAATGCCATATTATAATTTTACAATAAAAAAGGAGATTTTCGCACCCAAGCATAAACAAAAATGACCAATAAGGTTTTGGACGCTCGTTGTTTTCGGCAGCATTTAATAAAGTGAAAAAAATATGAGTTGGGCTGGGAGAGACAAGACGGATACATGCTGAGCTGAGAGTTGGAAAATACGTGGAGGTGGTGGGTGAATGGAAAAATGATAATCCTTGAGGCGACATGATCGCTCGCACATTATTGCAGCAATCTGCTCGTAAACATACTAAAAAAATATGCTAAACCTTTTAAAAGGAAACCAGTTAGCATATTTTAGCAATTTTTATAGACACGGTTGGGGAACTCAGTGATGTGATATGGCATGGTGGAATGGAGTGTACAATAAAAACAATGAAATTTGACACCAATAATTCAATTTGGCATGCTTATCACTTCATGTGCCATTACTATATTATGGAAAGAAACAGTAAAATATTTTAGGATTGTATACAACACGAGCCATTACGTATGACAGGGTCCGTTACAGTAAGCTATAAATAACAGAGTTAACTTTCACACATTAGCATAATTTATTTTATTGATTTGATTGGGAGAATTTTCGTACTCACCTCGGCCGGGGAAGGTAATCGACACTTGAACACTTTGACTTCATTTAAGATTCAATAATTCAAGCAAGATTCACAAGAAATCACATCACAAATACATTTCATAAAATATCTAGCTTTTGGTGTCGGATTCCTTAGATATGCAAATTACAAAAGTTTACAAAGCAAGCGGACAAGCCAACACTACATCAATAATAAAATGGTGTTTAAATGAAAGAAAAAATTGAAGTCGAATATTTTATCATAATGATTATCATCCGTTCCTTCAAAAAAGTGGAAAACCTTTAAATTTTAGAGCTGTTCAATTATGCAGAAGGTGTATTCTCAGTTTTTGATAAAGAATACAATGTATGAACATACATACTGCATATGAGTTTGCATGAAGCAGTTCATCATTGTCAATTGTCATGTCGTAAAAAATTCATATTTTTTTACAATGAGCAATTGGGCCTAGCCACAGTAATCTTCACGGGGAAAAATTATTACCTGAGATTTGCAATTGAGACATTTATGGCCCCACATTTGCATTTGAATCTTCGTAATGTGCCAATGAGTCTTTCTGGATTGGCATTGTTATAAAGAAGTATAGCAGACAATTTAAGAAATGATTATAGTTCATGGCAAACTAGGGACAGAAAAATCCACTTTTTCCTTACCTGAATTTAATGGCACGAGCTCAAATTCCAATCCAAAGTAATTTCGTATGCGTATGTATAAGTGCCCAAAAATTTGAGTAAATAATTTTATTAATAATGGAAAACTAGTTGTAAAAAAATAATGAAAACGGAACAAGTTAGTTTTGAGTAATTGCAAAAAAATAATTCTAATCAAATATGAAAAATTCCACATGTGAATACCTATTCACCGTGCATGACGTAGCGGTTCTTTGCTTTCTTCGCGTAATTTTCTTCTTCGTCCCATTTTTTGACAAAAGAAGCAAATAATCTGATAAAAAATGGGATCGTGCATGAATTACAAGTTTCGGAAGCACATCGTCGTAAATTTCACTTGACTCGCAGAGCTCCTCTCAAATGATTCATGTTGCAAAGGATGTGCGAACGTGAAGTTTGGTTTTTGGCACTGCCATTTTAGTCTGCGATTAAACCAGCAGAGTGTATGCAAATTTACACTAAGGTGATTTTCGGACCGAAAATACAATTCAGCAGCC
>JAQGAI010002393.1:0-12401 GCA_034696905.1 Lepidocyrtus violaceus
ATCCACTGCAAATAATAATGACAGGCTAAATATAAAAAGTTGGTAATGGATGGGACGTGAACCTTGGCAGAGCTCTTCCCTGATTGTGAGTGAGCAAAATAAAAAATAAAACTAAAAACGACTGGGGAGAGAAAAGACAATTCACAATTTCACCCTCTCTCTCAAGCCATGCATGTGTGTAATGTAACCCGCTGATCTGAATGCACTTGAGAGTCAAACTTCTCAACAATTCCGCTCATATGATTACCGACAGCGCAGCGTTAAAAAATCTAGAAATAAAAATTGGAGGAGGAATAAAAGTCACGGTTAAGCTCCCCAAGAAAAAGGGTTAAACGGATCCAGCTCCAAAATAAAAAACAAGCTTGGCTTTTGTGTGAAGTTGACTTTTTTTCTAAAAAGTTCATAAAAAAAAGTCTCAAGTCAAGTGGAGAGGGAGGTGAGGAGAGTGGAAAGGGATAAAGGGGAAGAATAGAATGGGGCTGCTCTCACTCTCGCATTTATTCATGGAAGGAAAACGTCTTCGTCTTGAAGAGGGGCTAAGAAATATGGCTACATTTATTATTACGTAACTCAAAAGGCCGAGAATAATAACAAGATTGACTTTGACTCTTTTCTGAATAGAACACGTTTGCGCTTTCATTTGCTTCATGCTCCTTGTTAATGCTAAATTCAATCCAGAATAATAATAATAAAAAAAATATTCATTTGCTCCTACTTCACAAGTCATTTAGTAAAGAAGCGTAGCGAAGGAAATCATAATGAAAAGGGACTGACTGACTGATTATGATTGTGAGTGAGGGAAGAAATGGGAATGGAGTGGTACAAAGAAAAATGTTAAAATAAAAAAAGTTTTAAGCTCCGGCCTGTCATAGAAAAGGTTGAGCTATTTCTCCACACACAACACACAGCAGCCATTTCACTAGCCAACTTGGTCAGGTTAACGAAGAAGGAGGAAAAGAAAGAGGAAGCAAAGGAGGTGGATCGGAGAGTGCAAAGGGTTAACAAAGTGGACACAAAAACATTTCGAAGAAGAAAAAAAATGAAAATAAGAGGAAAGAGACATCAGAGAAGAAGAGGAGCAGCTATAAAAAATGCAGTTGAAGTTCATCATTCAGTTATTACGATTACTGCCATTACGTCATATGCATAACAGCAACAGCATTGTTCAATGTCTCTCTCTCTCTCTCTCTCGCCAGCTATTTACATGAAGCTCATTCTCTACTTATTATGTAACAGTTGATGGGATTGGGATATGGGATGAGAGAGAGAGAGAGAGCAACAGTTTAAGGGTCATTACACCGATCATCTCAGTCAGCAATGCAAAGGTAGTGCAGCGCAGCCCAATTGCAAAGTAGCCAGGAACAGTGCCGTTTTTCTTTGAACAAGAAGAAGACAAACTGACAGAGAGATATGCTTTTTTTTCTTCATAGCCTTATCCATCCATCCATATCTAACCCCACTCATACTTACTACTCTGCTCTATTCCTATTCCTCCACCTTTTTATGAGTTTTTTAAAGGCATAATAATATGTGGATGTGCTTGTTCTTGTTCCTTTTCAGTTTTGGCTGAGCTGAGGTCGGCACAAATGAAAAGGGACAGAGAGAGGGAAAGAAATAAGTTCATTCTCATTTTTATCAATAAAGACGACGTGACTCAGGACGATTGAGATTGTGGTGGCTTTCCCATCAACATCCACATCAGAACATCACTCTGCCAACTACCAAACTCACAAACCTCACATATCATCATTCATAATGAGACTCTGACTTTCTGAGCAAGATGAATTGTGCGGAAGGGAAAGAGAAAAACAATTTACCCATTTTTTTATTTATTTTTTTTTCTATTCCCCAACAGCAAACTGCAAGAAAGTCACAAACTTTTTTTTGTCTTATCTTGAAAAATGTTGTGAATGTTGATCATGCATGGCTGAATGGAAAGATTACCATTCCTTATGATTAGCTTATGATTATTGCCGCAATAATGGAAGGGGAATAAATGATGATGCTGATGATAAGGAATGGAATGAGCTAATCCATAAAATAAAAGTTTTGTAAACAAGATGCAAAATTTTTATGCAAAAAGTCACTCACTCATAGATGGATGGAGACGAACAAAGATGATTACATCATTTTTTAGAGCTAGCTACCTAAACAAGTACATGCAATTATCTAGGTAGTTGATATTGTCAACTGGAGGGAGGGCAATTGCACTCTGCTTGGCTGTTTTAAGAGCTCTCCTCCTCACCCGATTTGTAAACAATTTGGAGGAGAAGCCATAAAATCAAATGGGTTCTTTTATCCCCCGAGACGGGAAGTATTTAAATATTAATATTTTTCTGATAAGACGGCTTTCCAGCCTGCTCCAGATTCCATTGCCAAAGTTAAACTGTTGCATAATATCATTTTGTTTAGTTTTGTTGTTTGGGTCTCCGCCTGGCTGGAGACGAAACGGGGCAGACGTCAGTCGCTCATTTTCCATTTCACTTTTTGCATGGGGAGAGGATTAAAATGTTTGCGCTTAAGCTGTTGATGAGATTGACCTTTGGGCGGAAATTATTTTAAGACACTTTTTATGTCGGAGCTTTTTTTTTTGAAATTGCTTATGGGATTAGTAAACCTCGAAGAATTATTATTTTAGCGAGAAAGGCAGGTGCCTCCAAGACGCAAGGCAAGTCAAGGAAGGAGATAAAATTAAAATTTTATGAAGTGGTAATGGTTTAGGTAGGGGAACATCGGCTAGTCCGGCTAATTTTGACAACCCCGTCATTTCTTGAAGAGACTAACTGTTATGTGTAATTTGATATTGATGTGATATTAATTTGGATTTTATAGGATTGATTTTTGGGAGGCGCCATGCAAAATGCCAGCGTTCCGTGTGTTGTGGAAGACGATCCGATTATGTCATTTCACTACATTGGCACGGCAGATGGCTGATAAAATGGGACTCAACATTAAGCAGCTTTTGAAATTAAAATTAAATTAAATAAATATTAGAGCAAGAGCAATTTAATTACTAGTCCTATAATCATTAAAAGGCGAGAAATAGTAGGGATTGCTCAATAAACATGTCTTATATGGATAGCATAATAATGCGAACTAATGGCGGCGGACACCTCGTAGGTAGCACCACCCTGACCAACGAAAACAAACTGGAAGCATTAGCAGTTTAAATTGTTATTGTTATTGGGCTGATTGTTGTGAGTAGTATCTAGTTTGAAGCAAGTTTAAAAAGAGATCAGATCAACAATCTGATCTGATCTGATCAGCTCAGCACTCGTTGAGTGACCGGATCAGGGGGAAAACAACTCATTTAGTTAGTTACGGAGGGACACAAAAGGTGCTATTCTTCCTCTCCATCTTTCCCTTCAATTTACAATATTATTATGCCATCCTCTCACATAATCCCATCAGCATGACGGAATGATGATGGCTGCTGATGGGAAGGGAAAGAAGATGAAGGAGAAACGGAATTGGGATATTTATTTTTGTTATGACAAGCAATAAAGGAGCTTGTTCAAGGGAGATGTACTCAGCAATTCCGAGAGATTCTCCCAGAGCAAAATGGAGCTAAAAAACAGCTACTTCAACATCAACAACACCACACAGCCATTCACATTCACATTTCACACGAATGGAAAGATAAACAGGGAAAAATGTGTGTTGAAATGTGAAAATGGGAGAGGAGAAGAGAAGCGAGCAGGTTGGTCGAGTTGGAGCACATACCTATTCTCAATTTCCCCTTATGTAGCCAAAATAAATCCCCTGGCTTGTTTCTGTTATTTTCTGCAGAGCTGAGAGATGAATGGGTGTCGAATGATCGGAATTAGCTTCCGTGGGATTTGCGTGTGTAAACTGTCACGAGAGTAAATATACTCTCGGATCCATAATCTACAATTTTCCCATCATTTGTTCACCATTGCAATGCTCAGTACAGGAGAGAAAGGAGGAGAATAGATTGTATTTATTTATTTATTTTTAGTTGTTGCTCTCAGATTAACTCTTCACAACTACTTTTGAGATTTTGAGTACAATTGCAAAGGGTTAGGAACCTGCCAATTCCAATTCCTTCAAGAAGAAGAAAAAATTGCACTTGAGTTGAACTCGAAGTAGAAAAGGAATAGGGAAATGAGCGGGGAAACGTTCATCTTCATCTGGCTCGGTTCAGAGTCAGCGAGAACAACTTGTTCAGCTTGGATTTGAATCGTCCCCATCATCATCATCTTTTTCCCCGAGACGGTTGTTGATAGATTTATCAC
The DNA here is from genome assembly GCA_034696905.1 of Lepidocyrtus violaceus. Lineage (NCBI taxonomy): Eukaryota > Metazoa > Arthropoda > Collembola > Entomobryomorpha > Entomobryidae > Lepidocyrtus > Lepidocyrtus violaceus. The sequence goes on from JAQGAI010002393.1 coordinate 4,257, forward strand.
CTTCGCCTTAATGAGATCGTGTCGACGAGTTAGCCAGCCTATGCTAAATAGCGCCCCATTACACCCCAGCAATATCGCACGCATTACATTCCCATATCACATTCCACAACTTGAAATCTTGAATAGTATCTCCTGCTCATGGTGCCACTCAAGGAAAGGTGAAATGTTCACAGATTTTTTCAGAGAAATTCGAGAAGACGGGCAGGATGCTTTTTTTTGGTAAAAAAAGGTGAAATTGATGTAGCGACAAATTATCAGCATTTCGTGGGTGCTGCTGCTATTAAATATCCTTGCTTCTGTAGGAAAGCAATGCATGAACTGCGGCAAATTCTCGTAAAGCCCCATAAAATGGAAGATGAAGGCTTCAATCACGTCAAAAATTGTCAATAAATCATTCTTCAAAAACAAATATAATTTTGGAGGGGACAAGTGTAATTTTCAGGTGAAAATATAGCAGCACAGCACTTTTTGCAAAGTCATTATTAGCCAAGTCTTAAATTACCTTACATGTTTGAAAAGAGAGAAGTGAAGAAACATGTTATTTTTGATATTTTTGAGCTGGGAAGATTATTGCCGAATAAAATACGAGTGTTGGAAATGTTAAGAGAAAAGAACAAGAGAGAACAATTTTTGTATTTTTGTGACTTTTGAGAGAAGAGGGAAGAGTTCCATAGAGCACAGGGATGAAGGAGGAGAGGGCGAAGAAGAGTTGTCTGAGGCCGAGGGGGATGTCGTGAATCTTGATAATATTTTTTTTTTGTTGGATGCGATGGAGCAACTCTTCTCTCTTCAGCCCCGTCCTCCTCCTAATAATAATAATGTGTAGCTAATGCACTTGTAAAAAAGCTCATCATCACCACCACCGATTCCAACTCTGATTCTGATTGTTGATGCATTCATGCATCATCTCTCTCTCTGGATAAGATACATTATTATTATTATCTATATGCTAGCATGGCATGAGAATGAAAATAACTTTTTTTTCTAGCTACATGCGAGCGAGGAGTGAAGAGATGTGAACATTCACAGAGGAAAAAAATGGAATAGGAAAAGAAAGACTTGATTCTACTCGTCATCTTATTCTTATATGAAGGAGGTTTAAAAAAATTTTTTTTTTTCACGGAATGAAATATTTATGCCGGAGGCGCTTTCACAGACTTGTAACATATTTTCTAATATCATTTTTTAAGTGGGAAATATATTTTTCTAATGTTGGGGAAATAGGCTTAAAATATAAAAGCTGTTTTTTAAGTACGCTTCAAACAGTTTGCAACTTTTTTGGAGTGATTTATTTGTATTTTGCATTCAAAATGATGCGGTTTGATGAGAGGGAACAACACAAGAGCTGGACTGGATTTTTGCTACGAGCTTGTTTGACATGTAAGAATGGTTTGAAATGGGACAGGATCCGCTTGTCAGCCAGCCCATTACGAGCTGAGGAACAAGCTGGAAATGACGCCATAAAAAACAGCTTCTGGAAATGGGACAAGACGAAGACTGAATTACGCGGATGAGCTTACCTTCGCATGTGTACTGGCCGTAGTGCTTCCCACTTGATTTGTCTCCACAAACGACGCACTCGATATTCTGCCCCTTGTCCGCCGAGTTGGGGGACGCCGCTGAGGAGGCCGAGCTGGAGGGTTGAGGTGGCTGCGTGGCAGAGCCGATTGAGGAGGATGAGCTCAGCCCATTTGCCGTACTTCCGTTCAAACCGTGACCATCGCCATGATCATGGTGATGACCCATGGTCGCTCCCAGACTGGAGCCATTCGGGGGATCCCTCCAACCTGAGCTGGTTGGGGGCGCCACGAGGGCCATCATGTCGGGGGTGAGTAGGACCCCAGGATTGGGCAAAACGCCTGACGGTGGCACCAACAGCTTGTCGCCGTGTCTGGCCGAGTGGCCGACGAAGTTGGAAGCCTGGTGGTGGTGGTGGTGATGGGGATGATGCGGAGCTGGATCTGCTGACCCCCAAGAGGGAAGATCGAGCTTGATCGGGATTGGAGTTCGGACACTTATCTTCCCCAGCCCAGAGGCGATCGAGGTAGCCGAGGAGGAGGAAGAGGAGGAGGGAGGATACCCGTTCCCGTTTTGGAGGTGCGGGTGATGGGGATGAAGGGGCGGAGGGGAAGAGTGTTGCTGCTGGTGATGGAAGTGGTGGTAGTAACTTCCGGCGTAGGCGTCAAGCGGGCTGCCGATCACTCCAGAACCGAGAGGGTCTTGTGCGCTGGAGGGCAGGTTGTTGTTGTGGAGGAGACTGTTGTTGTTGTTGTTATTATTCGTGTTGGAGGATGAGTTGTTGGAGGAGCTGGTTGAAGACTCTGATGAGGAGGAGGCTAGTCCGGTACTGGTCGTCGTGATGATGACGGACTGGTGGTGGTGGTGGTGATGATGATGAGGGTGAGGCTGATCCGGGGAGGAGATTGCTGAGGCCGTTGATGGGGGAGACTCGGGCCTACCTTTCCAGAGTAGGCCCGAAGTCGGCAACTCACACTTGACTATCTTGTCCACTCCCTCGACCTCCCGTCTTCCCTCCAAGTCTCTACTTTCACCTTCCACTTTTCTCACAACAACCAATCCACCCACAAACTCCTTGTCGCGCAGCAGCTCTCTTTTTGATATCCAGATCTCTCTCTTTCACTCCAAAATTACTTTTCTTTCCACACTTTTCAAAACTTTGTCTTATTTTTTTTAATTTGATTTTAGTTCAACTTCACGACAAAGCCTCCCAAGTTATGTATAACTTTCACAATTTTAGTTCCGGGATGCTATAAGTCACTTGGATTTCACAAAGTCTCACAATACCCCAAAAGTCATTTTCTTGAAAAAAGTGGCAATTTTTTTCTCTCGGGTGAAAGTTAAATGTTAAAACTGGAACCAATAATGGGACTAACCGTTTGTGGTAAGTAGGAATCTTGATTTTGTCACTGGGATGATGACTTTTGATAAACCCATTTGACTTTTTAAAAATTCATCCCTATTCATCTCTTTCTTCCTTTCTTTCTTCCGTCTCATTGACCAAGATCAGTAATGTTTGGTTCAGGAGGTCGTCAAAGGACATGCACTTGTTCACTCCTCACCAAAAAATGTAAATTTTTGAGGAAGGTTAGCTGCGGCTGAACCTCGCTGACACTGTAGGGACCTGCACCCCCGATAACAAAGTATCAATTATTTAGTTGGCCAAGGTTGGTTGGAGCGGAGTAAAAAGTGTGGAGTAAAAGTCTTTTTTGGTTGATCTTTTGCACTTGCAATTCAAATCCCCACTGATCAGGCAGACACTTTTAATTTTTGTGAGAACAGTGAAGGGAGATTAAAGGTGGAGTTCAGAAGAGCTGAAAAGATCAGGCAGCCTGCAAGTGGTCACCGTTGATGAGGTCAAAGTGTGCTCGTGGCAGCCAGAGCAAGTCCATAGGTCACAGTCAGCCCCAGTTCTGCGAGAAACTGACTCTGATCTGGGAAGTGAGCAGGTTATGATGAGATTGGAGAAGAAGAGGAGCTTGGCCAAGAGATGCGTTACTCCGTTCGCTGGCGATAAAAAGACTGGCTGATAAAAAGAGCAAAGGAGGCAAAGGAGCAGAGACCACAGAGCACAGAGCAGAGCAGAGAGCTCAAAAGCACGGGCAACCCAGTCAAGGGTGGCGATCAGCCAGAGTTGGAGTTGCAGTTGAGTCGAGGAATATCACCGGAGAAGCCACTATGCTTATAACATAACCTTCTCCATACATGAGCTATTGAGCTGTGGACTGTGGAGCAGGCAGGGGCAACTCAAGCACACGACTGGTCGACCTCTCCGCTCACAAAGTTGCACGGTTACGACTTCTCTTCCCTTCCACAGCCCCGGAGGCAGCCAGGCCAAGCCAACAAGCATTGCATTGCCAGCCCCGGCAAAGGGGAGAAAAAAAGGGGAAAACGTTACATTGTTGGAATGGAGGAGCACGTAGCAAGCAATACAAAGAGCATTGCATTGCATTGCAGAGTAGCAGGCTGGTTTACATTATAAAAAGCATCTCTGACTTGGGACCTCTGCCTGATGATGTGATATTACGGCATTCCCGATCCAACATAATCATTTCATGAAAGAAGCCAAGTAAGTATATGGCTGATATGGGCATAAAGCATAAAAGGATCATCCTCATCATTTCATTTTTACTCATTTTTTTCTCCCTTTTCCTATTCTAATCTTGCCTGCTGCTTCCCCAATAATCATGAACCTGCAGAAGCGGACAAGAGACAAGTGCTCCTGTGCTGGCATTTCACATATTTGTGTTCCTACTCCTTCAGTTCAACTGCTACCCTTGTGTGAATATTGGGCTGTTTGTGTGGAGTGGATAGGTTTGGGGCAGGGGGAAAAATTGTGTGTGAGGTTCAACCTTTCGCGCAGCCTATGCCACTGTTGCCGTTGCCACTGTACACAGTTTAGCAAGGCGACTATTCCCATCTCTCACGGCACTGCAGTGCAGACTGCAGAGGGCAGCCAGAGTCGCTGCCACCAACTTACTCCTGGTTGGCCAACTGGCTCAGCCAACAACAAGGAGAGAGCCAGGCCTCCTCACACCTCGCCATGCAACTTTGAGCTTGATGAGCCTCCTATCTCCCATTCCTAACCCTTTTATCAGCAGCGTCTTCCTCCAAACTAGCATCTAAGCTTTACCGAAGGTGTAGTAAAATGTCTCCCAGATTGATGAAAATAATGAAACGAGTTTTCTTGTCAAATGTCCACTTTTTGAAAGGATAAAAAACAAGAGAGTTTGAGTGGACAGCCATTTTATGGGCCATGACAAGTGATTAGAATGAATAGCGGCTGAGATTTAGCGGAGGAGACATAAAAATGGAAATGGGAGCGTCATAAAGAGTCGGCCAAACTGCGTATCCATATTTTATGAGGAGGAGAGCAGGCCATAGAAAGCATAAAAATAAATAAATTGTGGACCAGCATAGAGGCATCCTTATATGAAAAGCGTAGGGGGCATAGCAAAAAACAAGTGTAATGTTTGCAGAGTGGGGAAAGGGGTTTAACTGGCTGGAGAGATGTGAGGCTGGAGGAGCAAATGGGGCTGACCAGGCTGCCCTTCGACTCCTCCAAGTGGCCACCCGGCCTGGCTTGGCTTGGCCCGACCGACCGACCACCATGCCATTCCCCTCCCGGAGTATCACATTTCCCTCCACTTTCTCCTCCGTTGTTATCTCTTTCCCTCCTCGGAGGAGCCTTCGGAGCAAGCCGGGGACAGCCACAGAGAGAAAGCAGCAAAGGAAGGAAGGAGAGGAAAGAGAGGAAGTGGAAGTAGGCTGGTATGGTGGGAAGGAGTGGGTTTGGGGGAGAGATGATCCGTAGCAGGTTGAGAGGAGTCGTTCAGCTGAGCTCTCGGTTGCACAGTCCACGATCTCTTGACACGTTCCACAGATTGATCTGGCAGAGGTCCGGCCACCCGGGTTCATTGGGTGTCAAGAAGCCAATGGCAAGAGTGCGAGGGTGGAGCGGGGACCGGAGCTCGCTTTCTCGGGAAAAAACCGAGAGCTCCGCGTCTGCGTCTCCCAGGCCCACTCTCTTCTTCTCCACTTCTGCCTGCCTCGTGCATTGCCCCGCAGTTGGCTTCTACATCTTAGTCCTCCTCCTCAAGAAAAAAAGGCTCATTATTCTTGTGGCGTCAGGAGGACTCCTGCCGCAGCAGCAGCAGCAGCAGCTTCTTCTTCCCATTTATTTAAGCACATCCACTTACTTTATTGCCAGGCCCATTATCATTTTTTTCGCATTCATTCCCTTCCTCTCTCCTCCGCTCTCGCCTCGTCCCCAGAAATTCCACTTTTTTATTGCGCTCCGCTTCGTTTATCCGAAACAGATGGGCAGAGTGGAACACAAAAGAATGGGCTGTGCAGCCAGCTCTCCGCTCTTGTTCAACCAATTACCATTTACGAGAGTTTGCATTTTTATCTCCTGATTTTTATTTATTTTTTCTATTTTTTTTTATGCCACGCCATTTGAATGTGTGGGATTGGGAAAGATGTTGAAGAGGATGTCAATCCAAGCTGGCTAGTTGAGCAGTTTGGCTTGGCTTGGCTGCAGTCCGCCAAGCTCAGCCAACAAGAACAATGGGCAGGGACAATTAGTGAACAAATCCTAATTAGCCCACACAATGTAATTAAAATTGGGATGAAAGGGATGAAAACTGTGTGGCAAATTGGCAGAGATTTATTTCCCTGCCAAGAAAAGAAAAAAGAAATATGCGGAGAGATTCATTGCTCATCATCCCATCCCCAGTTTTACATCTTTACAGCCACTCCACTCACTTCTTTAAAATATTTAAAAAAGTTGTTTTTTTTTTATGCAAAGAGAGCTGTTAAATTTAAACTGTGGAGTAGGCAGCTACTTATTTACCATGTTTTAATCTGGTTTCGTTTAGGATAAAAATGAAAAGGTCAAAAGGTGAGGTGACGGCAAGGAAGAAACAGGCATGTTTTTGTGCTGGAAAACTACTCGCCAAATAAATATGATTAGTTTAGTTATATGATTATTATGATAAGATGGATGGATGGATGAGTGGATGACTGACTTTGACTTGCCTTTTACAGCTTTTTTTCTTCTACATGTGATTGGGATTTTACCAGATTAGTCAGTGAGAAAAGTTATATGAATTTTGGTTATGCCGATGCCATCCTGCTCCAATATCCCATAAATGATCAGCATCAGCATAACATGATAGTCTGCTGCTGGTAATCAAGTGATGTAACAACTCTAAATTTGTACTTGGCATCCTTGAACATTTTATTTTCCTCTCTCTCTGGATGGGATGATATTGGATTGGGCTAATCAATCAAACCTCATTAAATTATACATTTTCATATTAAATAATTAACTGGAGGAGCAGAGAAGAGCAGAAATAATGAAGCAAAAAGTTGTTTGGAGTTGTTTTAGGCTGTTGTTGTTGTTGTTGTGAAACTGCTCCTTCCAAACTCCAATCCACCAAACAACAACCATTCCATCTCATTACACTCTTTTTTTTTTCTACTTGGAATATGTTTTTACATTTATTTTCTTGGTAAGTCGAAGCAGAGCATTAGCAGCCGACATGAGCGTGATTGATCAGCAATGGAGCATGAAAGCATTTCAAAGGCACAAACCAACTTGTTTACTTTGAACCGATCAGTTTTTTTTTTAGCTCGTGTGCTTTCTTTCTTTCTTATCAAAAGCAAAAAAAAACTCTAAATAAATATTATTCGATTACATATTTTGAGATGATGATGATGATGATGATGAGAAGGATGAATATGGCTCACCATTCCATTTTTGCTAGTTCTGTTCTGTTGATGATAAACAAACAAGAGAGGGAATGGAGCGGTTCTGTTCTCCTTTTCCATTCAGCTCCGGATTTTAAAGGAGATAATCATTTGATGACGACAAAAAGAGAAGCCTGTCATTTGCTTATGCAAACAAAAAAAGTAGCAAAGCTGATGGGGAATGAGTCCCTCTGACATTCAAAATTACACTCCGTCACCACTCATTCTTCAGTCACTAGTCACTATTGACATTTTCATTTGCCATCGGAAAAGTGAGGATAAATGTCCCATTCCGTTTGATTCCCTTCCCCCCACAATCCAATCCAATCCGAATGAGAAAATGAAGGAATTGCGGTGGGTCGGTGGGTGATGTGATTGTGATAGGGACACTGCACTGCCAGCGAGACCAACTTATTTTTGAGGAAATGAAATGGGGTCTTCTGGTTTCATTATCGGCATCACATGAGATGATGATGAGTGGGCTGGGCTGCCTTTTGCTGACGATGTTGATCCGATTCATTCCTTCATTTTTTTCTGCTTTTTCTCCTTTCATGTAAAATAGCGACCGTGTTGGCCAAATACGCGGAGTTTATTTTTAGGTGGGCCTTTGCGTAATAATAATTTATGCTGAAATGGTAAACAGCCGGTGCGTGCTGGCTTGTTCATTATGATTATCGTCATCATCATTATTATGAGCCATATGCTCACTCGCCCTTGTTGTGGGCTCACTTGTTTGTGTCCTGCGACTTGTTCTGCGGCTGGGCTGGGAGATGGATTGGATTGTTGGGGAAATCAATAAAAGTCTGTTGCAATTGCAAGCAACTTGCAGCAAGTCTCTTCATCCCAAAATCCCAATCAGTCAACAGAAATGCT
>JAQGAI010002394.1:0-12400 GCA_034696905.1 Lepidocyrtus violaceus
ATACATCATCCAGTGCTTAATTACATAATTATTTTGGTGTAGTTAGCAAAGGCAATTTAAACAAAAAATTAAATTAAATTCTATATCCACTTAATTCCCACTCGGACTCAATGAAAAACATGCTGCTCTCCGGACAGAGTCACAGTATAACCGGCATGATGAACGAAGACTTTAACCGGCCCCATCAGCAAATCACCCAGCTGTGCCTAGATGAGAAGAAGTTCCTCCTGGCGGTGGAGAGGGGGGATGTGGCCACCACGAGAAGGTAAAAAAAATACAACTTGCATGCAATACATTTTTTTCCCTCCAAATTTTCATTTTTTTTTGTTAGATAATCACACGTGACTCAAAGAAGAAGAAAAACAATCTCGCTAGTTTACTTATCTTCCCCCATCCCCGTCATGATCCATCACACGGACAATGATTTCTTGTTTGAAAATGGCCATAGAATCACTTTGGGATGGGGATATACATTCCGATCCTTTAAGTTTGGCTTTTTGTTTGCGTAGAAAAAATATCTTCTTTCTCCCCTCCTGTAATGCATGTGTCTCCGGAAGGATCATGAATATATGGATAAATTGTGTATGTAACAGAAAGAGAGAAGAGAAAGTTGGATCATTTCACTTTCTCTTTTTTCCCCTACTTTGGATAATTTTTTTCTTTCTTTCTTTCCTTTTTTTGCTGGGTTCCGTTAGTGGGGGAAAACTTGCCACTTTATTTTCAAAGTCGAGTCATAATTCACAACATGGGTTTGTCCTTTGGGCTGAAATTTGCAAGGTTGTTTTTTTATAGTAGAGGATAGAGATAGTACCATGCCATATTACACAATATGTTTTATAAATGGGAGTAGTAGACCCCAAATGCACTTCTCCAACAATCACAGCGCTTTTCCTCCAAACTTTCTCTCCGGAAAGCTATCTCTCTAGTTGGGTTGGGTTGTTGGGGAAAAGTATTGATGTGAAATGGCCATATCCAAATCCAATATTTGGGTAATCTGTCCATATATCTGGGTGAGTTTTCTTCTGCTTTCACTCTCACTCAGCCAGTCAGTTTATACGTATGGATGGGTGTACAAATACTGGTATGCAAAAAAATGAAATGAATTGAGGACGAGCAAGTTTTCCCTGTGAAGTTTCTCTTTCCTTTCTTTCTCTCCCTCCTCATTCATCTTCCTTTCCCTAACACACACATATGAGATGGGACACTTCAAATATTATTGTAGGGAGGGAGGAGTAAAAAAAAAGTCGAGCGGAGAAAGTAAAATTGAACTTGAGGGAAAATAAAATAATATTATTGCTTGTAGACTTTTCTCCCTTCACACGAAAAGGAGATCACTTTCTCTGACACTGGATTTAGCCAGAAGAAGTATCATCATCATCATCAGCAGCAGCAGCAGCAGTATCCTCACCTCGTCCTCCTTCAAAATATTTTCTCTCTTTGGCAGAGATTGACGCGGAAGATCCATTCAAAGAAAAATGGAAAGGGACTGCCTGACTGATGATCATGATCATCCTCCTTTTATTCCGGGAGAACTCTCAGAGTGGAGTAGACCAAACAAGAGAATGTGTCTGGATATGACTGGGTCTAGGAGAGGGCTCCTTTTTCTTCCCCGAAAATTCCGAAATTCCTTTCTCAAGTCGGGATCACTCATCCGCCTCTTCCTCATCTAAACCAAACTATGTCTAGAAGAGCAGTTGTTATAGCTAGTTCAGTTTTATAAGCTAAGTTATACCCTCCGATCGCATTCATTTTGCTCATGAACTTTCTTCCAATTTTCTCCTTCTTTTCATCCGAACTTGTTACACACGGGCTGAGAATGAAAGGGGGGAAGTAGGAGAAAGCAGTGATTCATATGGATATTGGAATATTAGTGAAGGGGAACAACGGCTTTTATGTGAATACTGATCAGGCCAGCCAGGCTGGAATCGATCCCGCAGTTTTCCTTTCGTTCAATTTAATCTCCTTCTTTTCCCTTCCTCTACTCCCAGTTAAGTTTTTCCAGCATAAAAAAGGATCGAGCTCTCACGTCAGTTAGTTGTTCTTCTTTGATCAGGATGAAGCTGATGATGATTAGATGACAATGAATGGTAGCCAAGCTTATATTGGGATATATATGATCTGGAAGCTAATTAACATTACGTCATAATATGTATGAAAGTTTGCAAAAAAAATAGGGGATAACTTTTGCAAACTCTAAAAAAGTAGGATTGGCTTTGCACGATAAAATTTAAAAAAACAAGGAATTTAATAATCCATTTAGGTATGAGTTTTGAATGGATATGATCTTAAACAAAACAGCAGCAGGGAAAGCAGACGGGCCAGGTTGAGGGATGATTATGGTGATTACTGATTACATAAAAAAATGAATACACTGAACAGAATTTAATTACCGGCTTTAAAAGGTGATCCATAAAAAATGAATGAAATGTTTCCCCATTTTTTGATCTCTCCTTTTTGGGGAGAGCAGTGGGGATAGGGAGAGAAAGAGATAGGGATAAAAGTAGTAAAAACGAGATTGTTAAATGGTTATAGCCACGGCCATGTCGCTGGTTTGAACAAATCCATTCCAACGTAGGTATGTATGTATGTACCTATCTCTGTTCCCTCCCATTGTTAATCAAGGAGAGTGGTGTGATAATTAAACATTTCATGGTTTCCCCCGTTTTTTCGTTCTTTGTCTTTTTCTCCCTTCGGAAAAAAAGTTTTGGGACGGGGAAAGGTTCCCACGCACTTCGAAGAAAGTTGGAGGGAAGCCTTATTAGTATATAGGTAGTGGTTTCTGGTACTAAATACTTTATATAAGGTCATAACAGTGGAGGGGGAAACAGCTGACGGATGAGATGAGTAAATTAATTGCTATTTTTTTCTTTCGTGGAATGAGTGGGAATGGGAGAAAAGGGGTATTAGGTTGACTGGAGATAATTAGCTCTCCACCAGGGCTTCCAACTTGCTCCATACATTTTTTTTAAATGGGGAAGCTAGAAGGACAGTCATTTCCAGTGGAGGGGGTAGGGAGGAGGAGGAGATGAAAATGATTTATGCATCGTAGTTTAAATATCTATTTTTTAGTACATACTCTCGGCCTAATTATTTTACTTTCTCATAATCCGTTTTCCTTTCTCCGGATTTTTTTGCTTTTCCGTAGGATGCTCCAGCGGGCGGCGGAGACGGGCTATATCAACAGCAACTGCTCGGATCCCCTTGGCCGCTCAGCCCTCCTCATGGCAATTGACAATGAGAACCTGGAAATGGTGGAGCTGCTCTTGGAGTACAGGGTGGAGACGAGGGACGCCCTGCTCCATGCCATTTCGGAGGAGTACGTGGAGGCCGTGGAGGTTCTGCTGGAGCATGAGGATCAAGTCCATAAACCCGGGGAGCCCCACGTAAGCAAATACTAATTTTTTTTAAACCAATTCCATTTGTCATTTGTTTAAAACATAAAAAGGAAGCTGATAATATATTTGACTTTCTCCCCCGCCCTGTCTTGTAGAGCTGGGAAGCCCTGCCCCCCGACACGGCCACTTTTACCTCTGACATCACTCCCCTGATTTTAGCCGCTCACCGGGATAACTACGAAATAATTAAATTGCTCCTGGATCGGGGTGCCACTCTGCCCATGCCGCATGACATTAGGTATAAAAAATATTTAAAATAAAAAAATGTCTATAAAACCGGTTTTCATATTACGGTACGTAAAGAGCTTTAGGTGATGAGTGCTCTTTTTAGTCAAGATCACAAGATTTATATCCCATTCCACCAATTTTTTTTTTGGATCCGGCGGACTCACTCCACTTTCAAAAAAAAAACTTTCCCAAACAAGAATTAGTGTCGGACTGGCACTGGACTCTCTGGCTAAAACGGATTTAATTAGAGTGGGATATTGGAAGGGAGGAGGAAATAAAATCTACCTTTTTTGGACTCCCTTTGCAATATTTTTTTCTCTTTTGTTTCAGATGCGGCTGTGATGAATGTGTTCAATCCCGCATAGAGGACTCCCTCCGACATTCCCGTTCCAGGATTAATGCATACCGGGCGTTGGCCAGCCCTTCCCTAATCGCCCTCTCCTCCAAGGACCCCATCCTCACGGCGTTTGAACTGAGCTGGGAGCTGAGAAGACTGTTTTTTGCGGAGCATGAGTTCAAGGCGGAGTACATGGTAAGTAAACAAAGTTGACGCCAGAGAACCCTTTCATGATGCTCATAAGGCCATTTTCAACTGCGACGCTCAAATATTTTTAGATCACGAGTCATGATGATAATGATGGGATGACGATCATCATCTCAATACGAAAAAAATGTATAACATTTCATGTCAAATCATGTCAAACTCCTCGAAAAAAAAAATATCCCGTTCCCTTGACACGATGATGTGTAAGGTTGACTTGGGAAAGTGACAGGGAAAATGGGATGTGACTGTGGGGAGTGATGACTGGAGGCTGACTGCTGCTGCTGAGTCAGCATCCTCAGCTAGCTCCCTTCTTTTCATATCGATATCGCATTACCTCCATCCCCATTATTATGAACGTCATCGTCACCTGTCATGTCACATCCTATTAAAAGCATTTCCCTCCTCCAACTCCGCAACTCTTGCCCAGTCCCGGTTATTATTTCCCCTGTCCTTCTTGATGGTCATAGTCATGATGATGATGATGATGATGATAGGCTGGAAGCTGATAAATAGCTTTGAAGATATTTATTTTCCCCCGACAGCTTTCCCCTCGGAGCCAAATGGATTTCCTTCCAAGAAGGATATACCTACCCAAGTAGCATTAGTTAGACGAGTATACAAATACATATCTGTTGTGACATGGGAGAGTGAGTTTAAGAAAGGAGGAAAGAGGATCCATCCATTTCTTTATTTTTTTTAGTCTTCATCATGATCATCGTCACTTCCTCCTTTCCTCCTTCCAAAAAAAGATGATATCATCATATGGTTATGGAGTAAAAAGGGTTTATGGATGGAGGGAAAGGACGACAGTCAGAAGGATGGCGGAGGATGATGATATTAATTACTGCTGTATGGATGATGCCCACCCAAGTGGAAGGGAAACGGGGCAGATGGGAAAAAATCACTGGGAAGTTTCCTGGAGCATTCATTCCATGCCATGCCATGAGAAGGTTTGGAAAAGAAATTGTGCTGGATTCTGAAACATATTTTGAGGGGAAAGACGAAAGAATATAGATGGATCAAATATGGAGCTTCTAAAGAGAAGATGTTTTTTTTTTGCATAGGCACATTTTGTCTTCTTGTTAGGCTCCTTCATAGCAGGTATATGTGCACTATGGATTGGGATGCAAAGTTGGAGGAGTCGAGTGGTGGGATGTGGAGGAGGCATATACGATATAAATATTCATCCATGTTAATATTGTCAGCTAATAGATTCCAATGACTGTCAAAATGTCTGGAAAATGGAGAAGTGAAAAGGGGACACACAAAGTCGGGAGGGCATATATTCTTCACCAGGGATGGGCAGTCAGTAGGATCCAAATGGATCCAGTTTTAATCTTAATTTTCACAGGATTTTGGAGGTTTTTAAAATTCAGGATGATTTTTTCCCTTTCCTTTTTTTAAATGGAAGCTAAGCATTTTTAAAGCCAAGATTGCAAAATAAATTCATCCTGGATCCTGATCCTGCCCATCCCTGCCTTGCCCCTACTTTTTTTTAACCCGTATGTATGGGGAAAGCTCTTAATGACTTTTTACTTTCCTCCTCCACGTTCCACCACCGCCACATGACTTTGACTTGGGTGGGATCGGATCCGTCGGTAGCTAGGAAGAGGTATTCGGAAAGAAAAAGGGATCTTTCCTTTTTGCTCCCCTTTCTCCTTTCTTTTGTCACTATCCAAAAAATGTGAAGGAGATAATGAGACAGATGAATGGATGTATTATTTCCATCCCTGGAAAAAAAGGAACAAGAGAAAAAAATCCTTTTGAATAGCTCAACTCAAATCTACCCCTTAACAATACCCTCAATCTCAATGCATAGGAATCACATCACATTATCGGCTCAAGTATAAAAAACAGGCGCTATCGGAAGTAACTGGGTCATTCCTCCTCCAGTTCCCGGATACAACTAAACTCATTGTCTAATCCCCATGTTTGAACATGAATAGTTTATGATTCCTCCAAAAATTCCAACCGTACATGCAAAAAAAAAATCCAATGAAAAAAAAACGGTTTCATATTAAAATACCTCCTTGCAATTCAATTCCAATTCTTCTCCTTCTGAGCTTTGATCTCAAATCTCAATAAATTCCTTTCTTCTCCTCCCCTCCCCCTCCCATTCTAAACTGTGGAGGGGAAAGATAAAAAAAAGAATTCGCTTAAAAAAATCACCATTTTTTTTGTTGCAATAAGCTTATTTCATCAATACTTTTACGTACATACTCCTGTTTTTGGATACTGTTAGCCATGTGAGTAAAACGTTTGATCGGCGTGCTCTTCCCTTATTAATATGCATTATCATGATCCCTCCCTCCTGAAAATAAACATTAACTTGTAAAAGTTATTCGAAGGAGTGCGGTGGTGATAGTGAGAACATGCTTACTATAAGTATCTTGTCTGATTTTTGTTTTGGATGGTATCGTGGACAGCCTCCTCCTCATTCTCCGACATACTTACATGTACTTTACTCTGGCTCCATCCCCATCATCCCACCATCAGCGAATATATTATGCGGGGAGCATGGGCAGAATTTTAATGAAATTTGTGTGTTGACTTTCCAGTGAAGCCAAGCCGAGGTGCTTGGTGAGGAGTAAAAAAATATAGATAAGGACGGGAAAAAATGGAAAGTTTATTTTTTTTAGAAAAAAAATGTATCTTTTCCCATCCATTCCATTCATAGTTTTTTTTTGCTGTTGCTATTTTTGATACATAGGAGCTGAGTGAGGGGAGATGTGCGAGTGGAAGTTTTGCAAAAAAATAAAAACGTGTTTCGATAAGGCCGGGAGAGAGTGAGACATGAACCCTTTTTTTTAATATTTAAGGGTGGTGGACAACTCCACTCTCCCACCACTTTGTGGAGAACCGGACATTACCACCGCATCACTGGACTTTGAGTTGAGTAAACTCATTCATTCATGTTATGCTGGGAGGAGGAGGCGTGCATGCTGGTGGTGAAGCAGGTGGAAGGCATCTGATGATATGATATGGCTTTGTAAAGAATAGGAGAGAATACCGATCTATATTTTTTGGGAGGAGGGTTTCCCCTCGAAAACATTTTTTATTATTTATTTCCCCTTCATGAAATTGCAAATATTTGCACACTGACTATTACATACTGCATCAAAACTTAGCAGTGGAATCGGCCTCCTTGGTTGAAGTCGTTTTAGTGACTTCATCCTCCTCCGTATCCTCGTCCACTTCCAGATTGGCCATCTCCCCACCCAAACCAATCAGTCTTTCCTTAAGGACTAAATCATCCTTTTTGAATTCCACCAACTCATGACGATCCCTCGCATCCCGTCCCATATGCTCCCCAAAAAATTGCTTGGACCTGCGCAGGAGCCTCAAACTTAACATGGAAGGGCCGGTGGTGCTCCCAATCATCTTATCTTGGAGGGGCAAGGTCCTCTTAAAAAAGTTCAACATGATTTGGATGTTTTCCTCCCGTTCCTTCATCCTCCTCAGCTGACGGGCCGTCTGACGCTTCTGCACCGCGATTGCTTGTAAAGCTGAAAGTTGGTCGTTATCCTGTCCATCTTCTTCTTCTTCCCCCTTATTCCTTAATGATGCGTCCACATCATTGCTGGAAGTGGAGGAGGAAACCGTATCCTCCTCTTTAGCTAAGGTGGGGGTTGTTGATATCGGCTCCAACATGTTATTAATTAAGGAGAGGTGCTGTACTCCCAGCCTCAATGAGCTTCTGGATTTAAATTCCCTCAGCTGTCTGGTCTGCGCCAAGGCAGCGTAGCCCAGTACTCGAGACATAGCTAAGTCAAGTCTGAAATTATAATCAGAAATTGAAAATTAAAAATTACAAATACTGATTTTTAATTAGCCCGTCTTTAAATTTAACATACATAAGACCTTTTTATTTCACTTACTTTCCGAACAAACTGAAAAACAACTAACAACGCAAACAAATTTACTTAAATCTTCCAAAGACAAATTAAAATATTGGCCTGACCCACCCAAAACTGTAGTGTCTCGTATAAATTACCTTTTTTACTAACAATAAGTTGAAACTGATGAGAGGAAGAGGTAGTGCTGGTGCTAGCCAAGAACAGCGATTAAACTAACTGGACGTCAACCTTACCTTAACTCAACGTATTTGTCCCATTTGCGAATAAACTTTCTACATTGTCCTAGGTCAAATAACCCAATCCCAACTCATATTATGCTTCTCCTTAAACTGTTATTGTTCTTACCCAATTCAAAGCAAAATACAAATGAAACATTCCTATTCTAAACAAATGGGGAGTGTCTTCAACAGAAGTGCTAATTAAAAATCGACTCAATATTCAATTGTGTTAAAAGACAATGGGCTAGAGACACATTCGCAGAAACAAAATATGTCGGCTAATGAACTTGAATGAAATTAGGTCAATGTACTTGAGTGCGACTGACTTAAATTAGGCAATCATTTTTTTTGGCTATTCACTCATTCATTATCCAGATACTTCAACATTGCCACATTGCCAGCTAATCCGGGTCCAGGTCGTCAAAAAAACTTTATTCAGTTTCGTCTTAAATTATAAAACAATGTCCCCCGTTCCCTTCCAAAACTCTTTCAAAAAATATGTATGACTTTTTTCTCCGGAAATTTTCTCCAGTTTTTCTCCTCCCATACGAAACCGCACTCCTTGAGTTCCCATTGCGACCATATCATATCAGTTCATATGGTATTTTAGGCAGACCGTGCGTACGTGTCTCGTCTCCTTCTGTTGGACTCCGTGCTGCTGAGCATTCATATCATTTGCTGATGGTGGTGATGATGATGAGATTTCTTTTCTCATGAAATCAAGCCATTTCCTCCATTTTTCCTTGCTGGAAAATCTTGTCCCTCCACATAGTAAGTTAGGTTAGTTTAGTCCATTGAATTTGGCGTTTGCGGCTGTAATTTAAACAGAAACTGGTTCACTTACTTTTTTTTTTGGTTTAAAATCACAGACGAAACCAAACCAGTCTGGTAGTGACTATGACTTGGAATAAAAAAATAGGATGAAAAAAAAAAAATGTTGAAACTGACGCTGAGCCGGGCAGACACTATCGGGCATTTTCATACATACGTAAGTAAAAACAAGCTCACTTTCTACGTGAGCATGAAGATGATGATGCTGGAGAAATAAAAACTCCGCCACTTATTTTTGGTCGGTGGCATCATTCAAAAAAATATGTAACGTATGAAACTCCTGAGGGGACTTAGTTAGCAAGCATAGTTACATAATTACTTTTTTAACCTTGTCGACTCTGATACAGATTTAATACATGACATGCACAATAACTTAAATGCATTCATTCATAAAAGAAAATAGTATGATGATATGTACCTATAACAGTCCATCCATTTCTGTTTCTTCTTTTAAAAAGAACGACACGATTTACACAAGACAAGCACTGTCAGCTTCATAACGATTTTAAGCCGTACAGACAAGGACAACGATCCTCTTAAAAAAGGGATTCCCGTTGAAGACCCAACTTTCACTTACACTAAACACGGTGTAGTTTTTAATAAAACTGGGAAGGGGAGCCCACACACAAGAAGAAGAAAAAAAATTAACTGCCGTTAAGCGTCATAACTTTGTTTATTCCGTAATAAAAAAAACTAGTCCAACCAATGCAATGCTGCTTTTATCCGTCTCATATAATCCAAAACGGGATTCTTTCCTTCTCCTGAGAAGTAAGCAGCTCTTCATACAGCTCCGGCAGCAGCAGCATCCCTGCTGCCTGTTCCAATTTTGTGTTGTTGGTTGGACCTCGCTCATCATCATCATCATCACCATCACCGCCCATAAAAATGAAAGGGAAAGCTCCAAAACATTATTGCAATAATTTGCATATCATCATAACTGAAAAAAAAACTGGATTACCTACGGATAATATGATGATGATATTTTTTATTCCAAAAATGCCTTGTTTTATTCACCTCAGCTTGCTCATCACCACCATACCATCATCATCATCATTTTCATCGTGAAAGAGAGAGAGGAAAAAATCCGAGAATTATCCCAACGGAACCATTTTCACTTTTTCACATGAAAGGAAACAGAAAAGAAAGAGAAAGACAACAGCAGCTTCACATAGAAAAAAAATATAATAATAATAATAATCCAAACCGGGAGCAAGCTCTGCCGGAGAAAGGAAATCATTTCCTGTGATTGCTTTCTCCATTCATTCCAGGAGGAGTAAAGAGCGAGAAAAAAACGAAAAGAATGAGAAAAAATAAAAATGGGGGCTCTTCTTCTTTTCTCTTTTTTTCCTCTCCGTAAGCAGCAGTAGATTTTATAAATGATCATGATCATACTCATTTTCCCTCAGATGATGATGATGATTATCATCATCTTTTTCAAGGCGGAACTAATGACGATCCTGATGAGTATGATCATGAAAATGATTATTATTATCATCGGCCAAAATTGTTTGTCCTTTTTTTCGGGATTCCCCCCCCCCCACAAATGGCAATATTAAGGGAAAGTGAGATGAGGAGGCTGGAGGGAGCTAAAATGTTGGTTGGATGTTATGCATTTGTTTGTTTGCTGTTGTATTTCATTATTTTTATTATTCTTGTTTTGCTTTTCTTCTTCAACAGGAGCTGAGAAAGCAGTGCCAGGACTTTGCCACCGCGTTGCTGGACCACACAAGGAGCTCTTACGAGCTGGAAGTCCTTCTCAATCATGACCCCACCGGACCCGCTTTCGAACACGGGGAAAGGATGCACCTCAACCGGCTCAAGTTGGCTATTAAGTTTAGGCAGAAAAAGGTAGAAAAATAAATAGAAACAAAAGCAAATATGCTCATTTAAATCCTCATTACGTCAAATCTAAACCTTCCTTAATCAGTTAAAAAAAACAATTCCAATCTGTCTCCTACATATGGAAGGAGGCGGGAAGAAAGCTAGCAAACTAATTCATACCGGAAAAGGATAGTCATATTTTGGTAGCCCCAAAAAAAAATTCTAAAAGTGTGGAAAAGGAAAACTGGAATATGTAATGGAATGACTCCCGTCCCGTCTGACGTTTCCAGTAATCCTTCAAGATCTCCCAAGTAATCTATCAAATGTGCCGAGTAATACGCACATCAGCATCATCTGAAAATTATTGACTGGGCTGGCTATAGCTAGGCTACTACTGAAAAACCAGCTTCCATCCAATCCATTTTTTCACTTATCGGATTTCATTATGCTTGTGTGTTATTGGAAAAGGATATCCCCTTCCCCATGAGCAACATACATCACCTTATCTTATCGAGATGATCATGATCATATCATATCATATGATGATAATCAAGATAAGTGATCGGTATATTCACTACAGGCAGCTTTATAGTGAAAGGAAAGATAAATTTTTTATTGAGCTCAAATGCCATCATCAAAAATATCAAAGGAAAACAGATACATAATAATAAGCTTTCAATAGTCAAATAAAAATTTTTTATGGGAAGGTTATTTTTCTTCTTCTGCTTAGTCGGTCGGCACGCTGAAACAAGTCTGAAAAATTTATTTGGCGTGATTGGGAATTTGAGACTGAAAAAAAAAAGAAACTAGCATGTCGGCTTCCGTTCAGATAAATATGAGGATATACTTTATGACTTGTTTTCCCTCTCGTCATCTCCGCTCATCTTTCACTTTCTTTCTTTTTTTTTAGTTCGTGGCCCATCCGAATGTACAACAGCTGCTGGCATCCATTTGGTATGAAGGTAAGTATTATGGTGGTGGGCTTACTTTTTATGATGTTGACGATGATGATGATTGCTGTTGAACACGTCCCGTTTTACTTCTATTTTTTTTATTATTTTTGTGCACTGAAAAAAATAAACAGGACGGAATTACATTTCACGGCCTTTCAGTAGTTCTTGCATGGCTTGGTCTAGTCTCTCCGTTAGGTGAATGAGGGATGGCGTTAGGATCTTGACCTTTTTGAGAAACGGGAGGTTACTCACCTCCTCCCAGCATATCACCCTCCTTCATTAATGGAGTAATGCAATAAAAATAAATAAGCTAGGAATTGATTGCGTAGAAATGAAATGAATTTATTATGATTAGAGAAAGGAGATTAACTGCGACAGAAAAATATTTCTTAAAGGGAACATCCATAAATTACGTGATGATGAAGGAGTAATGCGGCAATTTATGTGGGGATGATGCTGGACTGGACATTAGCAAAAACATTTTTTTTATAATTATGATGATGATTAAGGCCCGCAAAAAGTTGCTGTTTTTAGAGATTTTTTGTAGCAGATC
>JAQGAI010002395.1:0-12400 GCA_034696905.1 Lepidocyrtus violaceus
AGGGCTGTTGTCCTTTTGAGATCTTCTCAAAATTCATCCATCGAATTGATCAGCATTAGTCGGAGGAGAAAAGGAAGGCAAATTTCATTTCCTTTTATCTACCCTGTTTACACACATACATATTACGATAAGTATATCTACTTGGTGGTACTCTGGACTGATTGGATGATGAGTTTAAGCTAAAGCTAAAGACTACTATACTAATGCTAATACTGAAAAATTCCAACTGCCTTCCTTCCTTCCTCGAAATTTTTCTCTGAAGAGGAAGGAAGTCAGAAATCCTCCTTTAATGATATTGGCTCTTTCAAGTCAAGTCGGTCCGGAGTCAAGCTCTCCAGGTCCTACCCTACTTACTCCTTTTCTCTGGCGTTCATTCCATTTACTTGATTTCCATTCCTCTCTTTCCTCCGCCAATGCATCAAAATGAACTGGTGATGATGGTGCGACTCGGTTTGGGGCTGTGAGCCGAGCTCCTTTTCTTTCTAAGAGAAAGCTCTACAATCATTCATTTATTTTTTTTCCTTTTCGCTTCCTCTCCCATTTTCTGTCCTCTCTCTCTCTCATTTATTTTCTTTTTGACTAGGGAGATGGGCTGCCCTCTTAAACGACACGAGGAGGAGAGTTAAGGACATGGCTGAATTAAATGAAGAAAACCTAGTTTTCAGGTTTCTTTTTCCCTTCTTTGAGTTGAATTGAGTCAGTCATGCAACTAGTTTTGCCTTTGCCCGGTTTTGTTTTTTATACTTTCTTCAAGGGACATCTTATCTCATCGAACTCAGGCACTGACTGACTCAGTTCAAAACTCACTTCACTTTTTTCAAGAAAATTAGTTTTTTCTCAGCAGTCGCTCCTCCCGATAATGACCAGAAGATGACGAATGGGCTGTAGCAAACTGATTCTATTGTGCAAACGGGGGAAGGAAAGGAACTAAAGGATTTTCATTTATTTCCGCCAAGCCTTCTTTCTAGTTCTCCAGAGAAACGCACATGGCATGACACAGATCATGCAAAATATTTTACGATTTTCGCCCACTTTCCCCTCCAAACTGAAAGAAGGTGGGAAGGAGGATGTGAGTAGCTAAAAAAGTTTGAAAATAATGAGGAGAAAAGACTAGAACTATTACATGTGAAAAGCGGAATAATGAATGACTAAAAACTATCCGAAAAGTTTCCGGTTGTAAAACTCATCCTGAGAAGTCTGCTCCAGTTCAGTTCCTGTCAGAAAACGAACTTCAAAAAGTTTTTCTCAAGCAATAATATCAGTTTGGGAGTGGGTTAAATATAAATATTTACACTTTGCATACATACCACATATTTCACCAGCATATGAAAAGAAATGAACTATGCGAAAAACTTACTTACCTACCTACATGACTGGGATGGATATGCTTCGCTTGTCTGCTTTCCCTTGACAAGACTTGTTTTTGTTATTTTATTAAACTGAGCGTGCAGAGATCACTCAAACTTCAGACTCTACTACACTGCCGGGATACCTTTCAACTTTCTCCAAGAAAGAGAGAGAGAACTGTAATGGGAAAGGTATCAAAGTATCAAGTGGAAGAAGCTCTGTTCAAGCTGAAACTGAAGAAAACTGACTTGGTGAGTGAGTGAGGGAAAGATTGCATAAAATATCTTTGTCGGACTCCGACCCGCCATTCGACTTCCCTCCCTTCAGCTTTCAGTCCAACAAAGTATCAGCATCAGCTCATTTATTTGCTGGCCCAATCTTTCAACCACTACTTTTCATTACTTTTTTTAGGAGATGGGAGTTTTTCTCTCTAAAGCTAAGCGTAAGCTGAAGCTTTTCTGAGAAAGACTGACTGGAAGGAGGAAAGTCTGAACTGTTTTGATTCAACTAGGAAGTTTTCTCTTCAATATTATTGTTTTCCTTACTGGGATACACATAAGTATACAGTCTTGACACCATGATGAATGGGGAGCATGCCCGTTATTAATAGTTCAATTTTTCATTAAGTGGTTTCCCACTCATTTTCATTGTTTTTCCAGACCGGCAAGGAACGGACTATTTTTTTTGAGGGGGGAAAGGGAAAGTAAACCATATCCCGGGCTCAATAGCAAGGGAACGACAGCCAAGACAAAGTGATAGAGCGGCTGAGCCATTTTCTTATGATGGAATCGGATTGGAGCTAAACAATAAGATGGAAATGGATTGACAGGAGAAAAGCCCTTCCAGACAACACTGCGCGCTACTAGAAGTAAGAAGGATTTTTTTTTCTTCTGAGAAAATTTATTTTGACGGAGAGCTTCTATTGATCTTTCAACATCAGCGTTATATTTCTTATCGTATCAGGTAATCATGATAATGTACTTATTTACAATGGGAATTAAGTAGGTTTTTTAGGTTTTAGGTGGTGGTGGTAGGAAAGCCAATCCAATTGAAAGAATGGATCGAGTGGAGAGAGTGAAAGTGAACAAACCAATTTATCCTTCTGTGCTTTCTTCATTGAAGTTTCTCCCTTTTTATAAAAATGAGCAACCCTTTTATTTTGATGATCAACTATGTTTAGAACTCAAATTGTGCCATTGAAAGAAAGCCGACATGACGTGTAAAAAGCTATATAGTCCGCTACGAAATACACGGAACAAATTAACTTTAAATGAAAAAACGCTAATAAATCTTTGTCTTTGTTATTTTGCAGAATCTCGCGGTAAAAGGGAAACTGGCTAAACGAAAACATTTGGAAACTTCCTGGAAGCTGCTTACTCAATTGTTCAAAGCCCGTGTTTGTCTTCAATTTCTTGCCTATTGTTATTTCTGGCACCGAACGCAACGGGAATTTTACAATGTGAAAACGACAAACCTGGAGGATAATAACAAAAGGATAATATGACATGATACAATGATCAAGATACGCGTTATTGCTATCTCCTCCGCTACTTTCACTTCATCAAAAGGCCAGAAAAAAAATGCAATAATATTAAGTGAAAAGATCCAGTAAACTTCACACATACAAGTCATCTGAAGACCATCATGAAATGAGCAAAGTTTCTTTTTCAAATCCATATTGAATTGAAAGCGAAAACATGAGTGGATGGAATGGGGACACAAAAGGAAAAAAGTCCCATTTTTATCTCCTTTCTCTGCACTCTTAAAGTAGTGACTACATCACCGGCGGTACTACAGCAGGAGCTCACTTAAAGATGAAGTTGAAATGACAAAAGGAGAGGAGTGAGCTGGTCGATCCACTGAAGAAATTCTTTTCTTGCTCTGGTTCTGCTTCCTTGTCAATTGATTGTAGTACTTGAAGTGACGGTGCACTGTGAGGTAGCAATCGCTTTTTGAGAGAGGACTACAAAAGAGCAAAACGAACAAGCTTTTTAGGTGGGCTTGTTGTTCCCGTCGACTCTTGTGACGTGCTAAACGGTACACTATAGCTTGTAGGTTGTTGTGCGTGTTCTAAAAATTGGATGCAAAAATAGTGAGAGTGACTGACAAGGAAAAAAAGAAAACTATTTGTTGCAAATTTTTCATAAAAATGCGTATAAGAAATGAAAAACCTGCTGAAGTTTAGTTTTTTTTGTTGAATGAGTGAGTAAATGGAAGTAACAGTGCCAGTTTTAAGCTAGGATTTGCTTAAGAGTTTGGAATGGATAGAGCCACAAAATACTCAACTGCTTAAAAAATTGTATGAACATTTTCACGCTTTATGAATTTCTCCTCCGCCGAAGCTGACCAAACAGACCGAAAAAAGAAAGTTGGAAAGTCTTAAGAAAAGAAAAAAATAAGTTATTTTCTCCTGTACAACAATGAGCCCCACAAAACTAACTATGAAAGAGGCCGCTTGGTGGGATGAAGTTGATGAATGATGGACTCCCCAGCAAGCTCTCTATAGTTCCTATTTTCCTCCTGACTTTGGCATTGCCTTTTTTTGAAGATAAGAAAAAATGAAAAGCAAAAGAATGGGGAAATGAATTGGATGAAATGAACATCTGCCATGTTTACTGGATTGGCTCTGGCTCTGGATTCCTCCTCCAAACTTGAACAATGTCTGTCCAGCCCAACAATAAATAAAAGGAGAAAAGCGGCCAATAGCCAGAGTCTAACAAGACAAAGTAAAAGTATTTTTAACGGTTTATTTCTCTTCGTAAAAAAAAGTTGAGAGAAGGAAAAACAGTTTTCGAGAGAAACAAGCAAAGAAAGAGGGTAGTGGGGAAGAGGACGGAGAAAAACAAAGTGATTATGTCCGTATCCAGTTTGAGCTCCATTGCCACCAACAACATCGCCATCACCACCACCAGGAAAAGAAAAAAGGGACCATCAATGCTCCCACTTCCCCTGTTGCCTGTAGTAGAACTAGAACCAAGTGAAAGTAATAGGAAGTTCCGTGGCCCCAATGATAATTGTAATATTGCTGGCAACCCAACTAGGAAATCCATTAACCCAAGCGCCACCATCACTTCCCCCACCAATATAAAAATTGGTAATGAGAATAACAACTTGAACAGAGTGAGTCCCTCCCTTCCTCCAGGTTCCGATATAGGTGAGGAGGATGATGTTGAAAATGGTGGTACTGATGATGGTGGTAGGCAGGTCATAAAATATTCCCCGTTGTTATTCCCGTCCCCGATGAGGAAAAAAGACATGTCTCTGTCCGATCCAGACAAGGGAGAAGAATGGTATTATCATAATAATAATCATCATCATTCACAACTACAGCGGGATCAGAGCCAAGAAGAACAATGTGATTATAACTATTATTATGATAATCACAATGGATTGGATGCTAATGATGAGGATGACAGGAGCCAAGAAGAAAAACAACGTGATCATCATGAAAATCATCATAATCATCATGTTCCCGGACTACAAAGGAAATTGGCTGCTGCTGTCAGGAAGACAACAGGAAATGGAGTGCATTCTTCCTCCTCTCCCTCTTCCAGACTATCTGATCCTGTCATGGTGAATGAAAGCCAAGACAAACCTACTAACCAACATTATCATGATGATGATGATGATGATGGGCATCAGACTAGTGGCCTCCTACACTCCCGGAACAGTAAACCATTCCATTATTATGATGATGATCGACCCAGACTGGAGCGATTCCAGGAGGGGAAGCGGAACCCCGAGAAAAGGAAAGCAGAGGGGGAGGGAGCTCAAAGGAATATTATACTGGATCAGCTCTCATCATTATTGCTAAATAATAAAACGAAAAGTTTATGGCAGAGCAAGACTTATAAAGAAGCTGATGAGCCAGATATGGAAGAAGATAGTCATCATCATCACTGTCATCAACGCCCCCGTCGCAGGATAAACTTTCAAAGAATGGGAGGAATTTATAGGAACAACAACCATAGTCATAGTGTAGTATCCAGTTCTAATCCTTCTTTGAAGAAGGGAACTGACAAGTTGGAAACAGATAATTTGGCTAATCAGATTACTAATGAAAGTAAAAGTTTTTCCAGTCCCAGTGACATAGTCAAGTTGTCTCCTAGTCCTTGTAATCCCATTTCTACCAATGCTAGTGAAACAGACTCAACAGATTCCATCGGTGTTTGTGATGATAATGATAAGCTTAGTATATTTAAAAACAAGTTAGGCACAACTTCATCTTATTACGGGAAATGGGCTAGGATTTGGGATGATATGAGTAGTATGTCATGTAACTGGAGTGAAAGTAGAAGGAAAGCTAATGATAGGAAAGGTAGTAGTAGTGGTGGTAGTAGTCATACTAATGTGTTCACACTTTTCAATCTTCTCCTAGTCCTCCTTTGTCTACTTCACTGTGTCTCAAATTGTCAAAGGGTTAATTGTTTACAAGTGAACTTTGAGGGGAAAACTGGAAGGGAAGGGAGTATCCGGGAGGAGGGTGCGGATGGAGGTGCTTCTGGTGGTGCTGAATGGAAAAGGACAAATTCTTCCTCTGACCCAGTTCACCATCAGCGGGAGGAGTCAGAGGAGAATCATTCAATGGATAAAAGGAGCATTTATATTGCTAATGAGGATAATTCTCGGAATAACAGTCAAAGTCGTTATGAGGATGGTTATGGTGAGGCCGGTGGTAGTAGTGGAGTCGGCGGCGGTGGTGCTAATGGATCGGTGATCTTGTCCAAAGACAACAACAAATCGATCCAATTCACAGATACTGCTGAGGAGAGGGATTCCTCCGGTAATGGTAATGAAGGTGGTGGGGGAAGCAATAAGGAGAAAGCAATTGAAATGGATATCAATGGTGGTGCTGGTGGAGTAGAAGGAGAAAGCACAAGCAATAACAATTCCTCTTCGATGGGAGCATCTGATCAGAGTCAGTGGAGTGGGGGGACGAAGACAAATGATAATGGGGAAAGTGGAAGTCATCAGGAACGGGATAAGGATGCTGCTGCTCCTGCTGCTGCTGACACTCAACATCAAAATGATGAGCCAAGCCCATTCCAGAAAATGACTGGGAATGATGAGGATGGCAAGTCTGGGACGGTGATGAAGGACCATAATTTAGTTAAAAGTAAGTCCAACTCAATATCAAATCCTTTCAATTTAAACTTTTAGGGTTTGCGAGAGAGAAAAAAAACATGGGTACTTTTCAATTCAATCCGATTCAATATATTTCATCAAGCAAGGGAGTCAGCATCTTCCGTTAAAATACATACGTATGAAATGATACAAACTTATCTAAACCGACTACGATATGATGATGATGATGAGTAGGATGGGCCAGCAGGCCACAGCTGAGCAATATTTCTTCTCGGACGTGATCTCCATTTCCTGAAATCCTGAGCATGATGAATGGATGATGCCCCTGTTTGGCTTGTTGTTATCATTGAATTTACCCCATATATTTCCAATTTTGGATAGTAAAAAATAGTACCAACATTGAGAAAAAAAATCTCAAGAGTTATAGCAAGGAAGGCATATCGTCCATACAAGATAAGTCAGTTGGTCGATGCCCGTTCCGGCCATTTTCTTAACTTTTCTGGTTTTCGCTACCAGTTCCTACTTTCCTAAGTCCAGTTGTTCTGGCAGGGTGCCACGTGGAAAAAAAGAAAATTTCTAGACAGGCTGGCATGACATGGCATGGCATAGATTCCAATCTGTATCATCAAAGCTTCCAGCAAAATGCAATGTAATGCAAAGGTACTTCCGGAGACCATCCTCTTGAAAAAAAATGTGTGTACCATATCGACCGGAGAAAATGTTACACATGAGTTTAGATAATATGATATCCCATCCACTCAAATACCTCCAGTCATTCTACAATCTACAGTGGAGAGATAAGGATTCACCGGGCAACAAATCTCGTTTTCGGTCGGCGGAGCAGTCAAAGTCAACTTTCAAGAACAGTTTGCTTCCAAAGTCCTCCTCCTCATCCTGGAAAACAACAGATTTTGCTTCTTTCCAATCGGCTGTGTGAAATATACCTACCTATCTATATGTAAGCACATGTGGACTCATAACAAGGGAAGGAAAAAAATGGGAAGAAAGGAGAGGAAAAAAAACTTTTCTCGTAAAAATTGACATGCTTAGTTTTTTTTCGTCTGTAGGCCGGTAAAGCAAAAGAAGCATTTTAGGTATTTTTTTCTCTGGAGGAGGACTTGGATCGTATATTCAAGAAAATAGCAAATATAAATCCCGCAAAAGTATCCGCCTATTTCTTCCCTTGCTCTAGTGTCCTCTCCGCAGATTAGCGAGATGATTGTAAAGGAAAACGTACGCATTTTCCCCACGCTCCTTGGTTGTCGCCGCTACGTTCTTGATAGTAGTGGTGCGGTTATTTCAGGAATAGGAATGTTTTTGGCGGAATCAACAACGGCGGTCTTCATGGTAGGAAGGACCGACTATGACTATAACAACTATGGTGGGTTTTTTTTGTACAAAGTAGATGGAGAACAAGTCAAGGAGAAACGATGTTGTTGATGTCCACATAAAAAAAGGAAAACTTTTTTTTGTTAGCTCTGTGCACTACTACTGCCTATTACCAAACATTAGCCGGGTAGTTTTGTGTGGATGTGGATGAGGCTGGAACTTGCTTGTCGTTTTTTTATTCTCAGAAGTTTTTTACTATTTTTTTGAGGTTTTTCTATGACTTTATCCATTGTCTCTCATTTTTTTAGAAATGGGCTGGTGCTCCTGTGGGGTGGGTAAAAAATGTCTTTGCTGGAGATGAGCGAAAGCGAGGGAGTGCTTTTTTTAGAAAAAATAAATGTAAAAGAAAACTTACGCTTAGCAAGTCAGTCCCAGTCCGCAACATAAAGGAAAATATGCGGATATAGAAATAGGAAAAAGAAAAACTTTTTCATTTGCTTAATTGACTTTATCATTCTTTAGCCATTTGTTGTACCTAAGTGGTAGAGAGTGAGGACCCGAGTCGAGCTAATGGAGAATATGCGAGTGTTCCCCGGATTTAGGTCAATAAGCTCAAGGAACGAAGAAGTAAAAAGCACGGGGAAGTAATAAACCCGGTGGCAAAATGTGGGTCCACCGCCGCCATCCAGCAGTTGGATAACTCGTACGGGGGGAGAGAAAACTCCATTATGATAATTTATGAGGAAAGGAAAACAAACAAGTGTGCACAAATCATATCTAATCTACTCTACCATTGGATCGGGTACGGTATAGTAAGTAGTTTTTTTTTCATTGGGCGAGCGGATGCTTGATATGGATATGGCATGGTGTAAAAAGAACGCTCCGTAAAACATTTCATCTTGAATATGCATAATATTATATTGGGAACGTGTGAGAGCTTAAACGGTTTCACAGTTCTCGAGTTTTCAGAGAAAGTTAAAACTTTTTAACAAGGACCGCCGCCGTCGTGTGTGAAGCTCATAGGGTTTCACTCAGCTGAACCAAGTTGATTGTCGATTTTCACATTTCCCAAAATTTACGTTTCATGCTTGGGTTAGTAGGCTATTTGATGTGTAAGTATAATGAATGGGTATACATACTGGTATGTACACCTTATTTACATATATCTTTAGGTATCGATGTATAACTTTTGGTTCCTTAGTCCCGTTCAATTCCTAACTATAATTTTTATCCAGAAGTTTGCTTTGAAGCTCTTTTTATTATTGTAAATTGAACGGATCCGGTGTGGTAGGAGTGGGAGAATGGGCACAATACAAAAGTATATAATTTTGCGAGTGAAAGTTTAAAAAAATACGTATGTCATTACCGGAGTTCGCTCATTTGGGCATAC
Source organism: Lepidocyrtus violaceus (assembly GCA_034696905.1). NCBI lineage: Eukaryota > Metazoa > Arthropoda > Collembola > Entomobryomorpha > Entomobryidae > Lepidocyrtus > Lepidocyrtus violaceus. Next base: position 9,152 of record JAQGAI010002395.1, read on the forward strand.
CCGCCATTTTACAAATTACCTCCTCTGATGAAGCCGCTTCCGAAAAAAGTTTAAAAGACTTTTTTTACGAACAGTTATCACTCAACTTTGTCAAAAGTTTTAAAGAGGAAACTTTTCCCTCCCCTTACAATTCTCCTTCTCAGTCAGTTACTTTGTAGGATATGAATTAGGCTGGTATACTTGGGCAGGTATCATGAGAATATCGACAATATGTCTTACTAAAAATAAGCTCAAATTAAGTATAAAAAAATGCGAACAAAAAAGTTAAAAGCAATAACGAACAATATCCTAAAACTTTCTTCGCTTCATTCATTCACTTCTCATTGAACCGTGCAAGATTAAGTCATTAGGTGTCCCACTGTTTTGATTGAGTATGGTATGCATCTTGAGCAATAAGCCTATTAGACATACGTTATATCACATCACCTCCCATCATTACGAAAAATATGTAGTTTTACAAGTCGGATTAACGGCACAGGATAAGATTATCCTTCTTTCTCCAAAACCTTATAAGTTTCACTTTCATTGGATTCATTTTTCTCTCAAGAAATTTTCTTCCATATTTGTCCCAGCAGCTAAGCTCAACTCACCCACATCTGATCAGCATCAGCCACCCTCAATCATATTATGTAAAAGTTTTCTGTTGGCTTATGGGGCAGGTCTCTCATAACTGTTATATATGGCCAGGGAATTATGAAAAGAAAAACATCCGTTATGAGCCCCAGCAGGAAGCAAGGAAAAAATAACCGCGTAAAGAAAACAACTTTTTTTAGGAGAAAGTTTTCACGATCATCATCATCCTCCTCCTCCATGACATAAGCTGGTTATAAAGAGACGCGGGGAAACTCCCTCATGCAAAAATTGCTCTAAACCTTATTTATATTTACATCCAATCCACACATATGAGGGAAAACTTTCCCCGTCCCATAATTTAGGACAGTTCCCAGCTGTTGTTTAGAAAAAGCTAAGAATAAAACAAATTTATCCCTTATTTTCCTTACTTTGGTCCTCAACTTGTGCCCTACCCTATCATATCATTAAATTAGTCTGGTCATTATGTATAACTATATTTTTTATGTAGTTTTAATGTCATCTTGTTTAACTATATCCAATTACGTACTCGTATATAAAAAGTAGCATACCTAACTCAAATGACTATGGGGACTTGATCCTCCATCCATCCATTTTCTATAATCATATTATTTATCCTTTCCCTCGTTCCATTTTTATAGGGAGCAAATATTTATATAACTTAATCATTATCTTAAGAGGGAACACGAAGCTCTCGTACTTGTTCCAACTCAATGGCTCTAATTTCTGATTGCGATTTGCGATAAGGAAACTGCCAAAGAAAGAAAGAAAAAATTAAGTCATTGCGAGAGGGAGAAAAGAATTCCTACGCAATTTTCCTTTCCTCCTGTGGATTTACTTCGTCTCGTTTCTGATCATCTTCTCTCTGGACTATTTTTTTCTCCAATGGATTATTATACCAGAGAAAAGGAAAAGAAAGAAGTGGGAAGAAGCTTTATTTTTTAGGCTACTATAAATAAGTACATGTCTACACCCACCTGACGCCTGGCTGACACACGCCAATATCCAAACTACATAGTAAGTTGGAGTTGGAGTGAGTCTTGTCTCGAGTCGGAGTCTAGTGCTTATGCTACTCTGCTGTTTACTTCCACGCATTGATAGAAAGAGAGAAAAAGTTTTTTTTTTCTTCGAAAGGAGAAAAAACTTTCTCTTTTCAATAGACAGAGAGCGAATCGAAGAATATCACAGAGAAAGAACGAGTGAAAGTTGGGTTTTGTTATGGAGCATGGGATTAGGTGGTATGGTACATATAAGCTTATTGTCAGCTCCTGCCTTCACACTATAGTAACTAAACAAGTCATATTGGAAAGTTGCTCCCATTCTCTCAAGTCCCTTTTCACTTCATTCATTCCTCCCACATACAAAAAAGGTATTACGTATCTTCATTTATATCTATGTTGGAGTTAGGTAGGTACGTGTGAAACAACCGAAGAGAAAAAATATTTCTAATCGATTCCTTTCTCTACGAAACTTATGGAATTCCTTTATAAATTTTTGAGTCTGGCATGGTTTCGAGTTTCGACTGACTGACTGACTGAATTCCTCTAAATGCGGGTACTTAGTAAAGTGATTTGGTTTTTTCATTCTTTCCATATTGCATCCATCACCATCCACTCATTGATTCGTATATCTGGATTCTAAATGGGCAGAGGTAGTAGATTGAAAGTAGAGTATTTGGTACGTGAAAGAGAAAGTTGGGTTGGATGGAGTAAAGCTTCCGGAGATTGAGAAAGTGGACGAGCTCACTCATTCCTCCGACTTGCTAAGCATGGGATTGACTGGAGGAGAAAGTCTTCCTAGATGAAATGGAGGATGAGTAACCAGAAATAGAAAACTAAATGAAAAAAGTAAAAATGTATGTCCGACCGTGTGTGCCTTTTAGTTTTATTTTCCTATGCGTCCACCACTTTCACTTAACAGCTATATCGCGATAGCTGGACCTGCCCGTTAGAAAATGATGCAGAACTACGTACCTTGATAGCAGGTACGTGCGCACCAAGTTCGCTTCCTGATAAAAAAACCTAAGCTTTTACCCATTGTTGGAGCTGAAAGAAAATACGGAGGAGGAAGTAAATTTTTTTCCACTTGAAAGAATACAATTTTTTGATACTTTATACTTAGGTAAGTAAAAGGAGCTAGCTTAAAATCGACATCCTTTTCCTTTCCATTGGAAAAGGAAACAAAAAAGTTTTAAAAGTTGATGGTACGTGAACTCGAAAAAGCGTTTAAAAAAGCCTTCGAACGTAAAACCCATAGTTTTTTTCAGTATAGTCATATAGCATCCCATCCACTGAAATATTTCACAAGTAAATTTTATGGATATAAAAATACATACGCGTTTTTTTGGCCTTCCGGTGTGGAAGCGGAGGAGAAATTGAGAGCCCATTGCAAATATGTATTAGCGTTTTTGGAAGAGGCTTTTTACTTACCAACTATAAAATGGAGTGTGGAGGCGGATGAACCAGTCCGTTCTTCCTGTGCGTTACACACGTATTCCCAGAAGCAATAACAAAATACAACTAGTTCCATACCAGTTTGTTTCTGGAGGAATGGTCCCAGGAAGCAAAATTCGGACAAGTGTGGGATAGAAAGTCAGTCATAAGTGAGGACGAGGAGGTGTGTGTGTGTGGTAAGTGGTAATATATATGGAAAATAGAG
>JAQGAI010002396.1:0-12397 GCA_034696905.1 Lepidocyrtus violaceus
GTAAGGTCATGTCATTGTCGTTAGTCGTTACATTACCAATCGTCAGTACGTCGGTGTTCGGGTTCCTTCATTAAATTCTTTTACCATTAATTTGAAAGGAATCTGTCGATAATCATATTACAGTAGATAACTTTAACTATAAATAAATGGCGATTCTGAATTTATATTAATGTAATGTAATATTATGTACTGTTTTGGTTTCAGGCAATGAAGATTTTGAGAGATGGTGGTTCAGCAGGGGATGCTGTAGCTGCAGCCGTCACAGTCTTAGAAAACTCAGGAATTTTGAACGCTGGATCAGGCTCTAATTTAACGTTGGACGGGACAGTTGAGTGTGATGCCGGCTTCATGGATGGTGAAGGATACTTCGGTGGCATAGGAGGTGTTCCTGGTGTTCCGAATCCGGTTCTAGTTGCCAAAGCCATCGCAGACGTCCACAAAAAGGAGTCGCTGTTTTCTGGTGCCCGTGTCCCTCCAAAGTAAGTAATTTTGAATAGAATTGTGCTCAACACTAATTAATGTGTAATATAGTTCTCAATTTAATCTAATTTTTCCAATTGACTTTCTAGTTTCATGGTCGGAAACTCTGCAAAAAATTGGGCAGCTTCGAATGGCATACCGACATGTGAAGATAGTGCCCTTATTTCAAGTAAGTAGTAATTTTTTGTTCGGCTGGATAAATAAAATATTGAATGTTTACAAATTCTTAGTTAAATTAATTTGTTGTTCTACCAGAAAGAGCAAAGAAAACGTATGACAAGTATATGACACAGATAAAGCCCGCGACGAACGAAGTTAACGATACCATTGGAGCTATCGCTCTGGATAACTGTGGGGAAGTTGCAGCTGCAGTTAGCAGTGGAGGAAATTGGTTAAAGTATCCTGGTCGTGTTGGACATGTATGTTATCTCAGTTCAGTATATAATTGCTAATTTTTTCTCAAAGCCATGCTAGTAAAAATAATTTTGTGTTTTCTTTTACTTTTACCTAGTCACCCTTGTTCGCTTGTGGATGCTACAGCAGCAACCAATCTCCTCTGTACAGTAACGCCATCGCAGTAAGTGCATCGGGATCTGGTGAAATGCTTAGTCGAGTTAGGCTGCCTCAAGAATGCGCTTACGAGGCAAACAGGGAATCCGGATTTGGTCTAGTCGACTCGCTTACTTCTTGCATCAATGGTCATTTCTTGAGCAAGTTCTTTGTATTTGTATTCAATGAACCACTGTTAATATGATCATTTCTATTAGACAATTGTCATTAATATTAACTTATGTTGTTTTCTGTTTTACTGTTGTAGATAATGCAACATTAAATGTTCACAGTGAACCACGCTTACTTGGATTAATAGCGTTGACCTGGGATGGAACTCACGGCGAATTCGCGTGGAGTCATACGGCGAGTAATTTCGTGATCGCTTACTCAAGTAGCAAAATGAGATCAACGAAAGTAAGTAATCCATACAGCCGTCCATTTAATCTCCGATAATTTAAATATAGTTCTGGTAGCACTCTAAAAAAATATTTATCTTCCTAATTTTTAGATGCATTTCTCTGAGCTTGGAACTGATGCCATCGTAGGAAAGAGCCTTAAAGCGGAAGGAGTTTGTTTTTAGAATTTTTGTATTGTCAAGATTGACTTAATTGATACGATATGTTGTGGAATTAATCGATACGATAGTTTGGTATTTTCTGTATTTTGTATTTTTTTTTACCAAAGACTGACTTTAATTTTATTACTGAAGTAAATGGCTGAATGACAATAAAATACTTTTTTTTAAGTATGAACCGATACATTGAATGTTTATCCTACTTTGTTGTTTGTTGTTAGAAATCATAATGTGAAATAATCCTACCGGTATGCCTTTCAATATGTAAAGATCACTAATCGTAAGTGAATTGTTAATCATGACATTTCTGTTCCAGTATAATAAACCCGGCTGGGGTTTTAAAAGTGGTAGTTTTAAAACGCGGTTGGCGATACAACATAAAGATGATAATCGTAAACATTATCATATGCGTATCATATCTAAAATTTTTGATCTAATCTAATGGAAAATTCAGCAAAATCTCTCATCATTATCCCCAACTCTCATCCATCACATTGAAGCAAAACAAACATTTTCGATTTTGTAACCTTTAACCAAATGCTAGTGAGTAAGTACAGACATTTCTTCCATCTATGCCTAATTTCATCCTTGTAGGAAATCTGACAACTCAATTACGGTTTGGCATTTTCGCATTCAAAATCAAGCATACCTAAGTACTTAAGATATTTTATCAAAAAGTTTCAAGCTTCTAATACCCTTACGGAGAAGGAAAACTTGATTTCGACCACCACGAAAGTGGAAATTCCCATTCTATCGAGTCGTTTTCCACACATCAATTGCACAGATAATTATCGGTTTTGCACTCCTGTCTAGTTAGCATGCAAATTAAAGAATCTGAAAAAATGCATGCATTTTTCCTTCACTCGACTTTAATTTTCTTGTTGAAAATCCTAAACGGACATCCCTTTTTTGGCATTTTTTCTTCAGAACCCCTTGTTTGCATGAAGCGTCTTTTCAAAACCATGACATTTCATACATGCGAATAAATGATCTTTTTGCATAGATAAATGACTCCTACCTACAGCCTTTGTAAAATTTTAACCCTTCGCATCGGTGCTATGGCCTATAAAAAGGATGAAAAGGAAAAGTGCAGGGAAAATACAAAGAGAAGCTTTTTGTTTTAATTAAATGGTCGGTCAACTTGCTGACCAGCAAAGATAAATATTTAACTTTCCCTTCCGCATTATCAAAAATTAACACATCTCACTAGTTGGCAGTTTTCAATTTCTTTTTTCAATTTCCAGTTTTCAGTTCCCCTGTATATATTCTTTTTCTGCAAAGGTAAATTAAACTTTCAAAATGCCACTGCGGTTCGTAAATATTGAAACAAACAAAAAAACGAATATTTTTCCGATTTGAGATTATGCTCATCATTTTTATACTGCAATCTTCGCAGATGCTAAAATGAAGAGATGCGTGATTTTGTGTTGGGTAATTAGGCACACATATTTTATCGCTATCTTCGCAAAAAATCAGAAACTTCGAAGTAGGGAAGTCATTTCACCCTTATTTATATGCGCTAATTAAAGTTGGAATATAAATTAGGTATTTTCGCATTGCCTTTTCCTTGCATGAATTGTTTCTTGTAATCTGGCAGGACTCAAACTAGATCACTATTTACTTTGAATGGACATTTGTTGAAATAAGAGCTGATGATAGCGGAATGGCACATCAATTATAATTTGGATTTTTTTAAAGCAGCCTCGTTTGTCTTTTTGTATAATGAAAGGAGCAACAGCAGTGATGGTGATGATAATAAGGGGAGCCTTGTTAGCTTTATGGTTAGTTATGCAGTGGCAGTAACTAATCAGAGCCAGCATAACCTGTATCCAAAGAAAAGACGAGGTAGCACATTCTTCGAAGGTGGAAATTGTAGAGGAGGGCTTTTTTTTAACGAGAGTTGTTTTTTACCATCATCATCATATGAATATGAGAAATGACGACTTAATGCAGGTAATATTGATGTATGGGGCAGGGATAAGGCTGGCTCATCTGACTCCATCCCGGATGAAAATTAATGTTTCTCGAGAGAGAAAAGGCAGCGCATTTGCTTCGCCTCGCATCTGCACCATTTTCCATTCACGTTCCTTCGCTGCTACAAATTGCAAAATCTCACCGAAATTGGACCATCATATTTTAGCAGCAGAATTTCTTTCTGTCGAAGAATCAGAAGCTGCATGCTGACATTTCATCTTGATAAAGAATTAAGAATCAGCTAGGGAAAGTCCTGCGATGATGATGATGAGGAGGATAACGATGAAAGTTAATGACCACAGTGAAATGGATCCTCCGTCTTCATGAAAAAAAAAATCAATTTGAGATTGGACAACCTCATTTTACCTTCTTGAAATAGAAATTACCTATGCATCATCAACCCCATAATTATCAGTCAATTATCCTATTCAACAGTAGCTATAAATTCTGCAACAATTTTTTTTTTCGGGCTGTGATGCACAAAAAGATTTACCATCAGACCACGACGGACCATGCCATGGATGGACAAAATTTCATCTAAATATTTCATCCTAATCATTATCATGAGTTATGATGTGATATGATCAACTTTACTGATTTTCGGACTGCGGACGATTTTAATTTATGATTTGCTTACCAAAGTAAAATTTTAATCTTAAGATAATTGGTCCGAGTTTAAGAAAAATTAAACTAGATTATATAGCTTTTCCCAGCATGTGATCAATTTCGGTCTGATGATGATAGAAAAAGCGGAAAAATCCTTGGCAAAGCTGATGTTATATTTTTGACAAGACCAAGCTGGGTGAAATGAGGAAAAATGTGAAAGTCAGTCGGTACCTAAGCCCAATCCGAGTAAAGTAATCTTCTAACAAGATTATTTGATAAGAAGGATATGATAAGCATTGATCATGATCATGCCGCTGAATGTAAAAAGAACTTTGTTTTCTCATTCCTTCTTCAGTCGATTTCCAATTAGCAAGTTAATTAATCATCAACTGCCATGTCGATTAAGGCAGCCAAAATATATTTACGATGAAAAATAATACTTCCAGCTCCTCCTTTCCCCCAATTTTTCTCATCCTTCAGCATCCACTTTCTTTTCCTACGCTTCTCAAAAGCACGATTTCAAGCGTAAGCGTAAAGAGTTAAAAATTTCTATCGAGAAAGACGACAATGTGGGATCACCGTCTTGACTCTTGATGTGAGTTCCTCTTTGTTTATGACTCGATGGCCGACACCACCGCACTACTGCCTGTAGTTAAATATGATACGTAATCATTTATAAGTATGGAACTAATCAGGGGGAAACTGAAATTCGATCAAAGCTCATTACGGCTCCAGAGAAGATCCCCAACTACCGAGTCACGTATAACATGACTCTCTCCGAATAGATACCAGCACAAAATGTCCATGTAACGGCCGACCCAGCCAACCACCACCTTTACATCCTTAAAAATACGGAGTTCTCTCAGCTAAACGCAAACAAACCATGATTCCTCTGGGTAGAATAGAAGACCCTAACGCAGTCCTTTCTCTGCCACCATCATATGAGGCCTTGCTATAAGACATTTGTTTTTGTTTGGCATTCCTCGTCATCCTCATCCAACTCGTCTTGGAAGGAAGATCCAAAGCTGATTTTACGTGTGGATATTTCATCTCGGGGAAAATATATCAAGACAAATGAATGCAATAAAAAAAAAAATGGAAAGATGATCTCGAGAATTTAATCTAAAAAGTTCAGCCCAAGTCTCCTCCCCTTGTATGTTTGACATCTGATGGTATGCATACTGAAGAGGAAGCTGGTTTACCACCAGACCACTTTCGTCTCACACAATGCCAAAAGCAAACACACACATGTGCTGTGTGGAGTCTGCGTTAAGAAATTCTTCAAAAAATTATAAAATGAAATTCAATACCCCAGCTATTTATACAAACTACCAGCCCAACACTACTCCCTCCCGATATGTTGTAAAAATACCTGTCCCAAAATTATCCACATAAAAGTGTAATTTCAAACGAGGAGAGAGTAAAGTAGGAGCATCACTTATTCAATTATATTTTCAAGCTTCTCTGTTCCCCTTTTTTCTTATTTGATAATAATGATAATAAAAAATAATAGAAAAATGATATGTTCCTCTCATAACAAGTCAATAATAACAATGATAACTACACCAAGATAATTGAACACACAGGAAGATTCACGAAAATAGCTATTTCCACGGGGCAATCAGCCCCAATAATACCTACCAAATCAGAGGAAAAGACATTCATTTCATTTCTCAAGGGAAAAACGATCATGTTGGTCTCTATTACGTAAAAACGAGTATCATTTCTTTAAAAAAAATGGTTTAATTTTATCAACTTAAGTTGATAACAATTAAACAGTTGTTATTCTCGTTATTATTGCATAATCATTTAATCAAAGATATCATGAAATATTTTTCCTGTTGGGTAAATAAATTATTGCCTAGTACTTTCATTTTTTTTTCTTATCTTAACTTTTTGGATTCGTATCATACGGCAAAAAAAAATCTTTCGAAAAAAATCCCAATCTCATCTTATCTTGATTGCCATTGCTGCATGCAATTCTCAAGTTATGCAGCAGATTGATTTAATTTAATTGGGTAGAAAAGGGAAAGGACTCCTCTTCATTATCAGGAGGATGATTAACAAAAAGCATTGGATAAATATATCATTGAGTTAAATTAAAAACTCCCCTTCATAAATCTACTAATTATGCATTATTGGCAGTGTTATTATCATATCAGTATCATTTTACGATTTAATGATCTTCATAATCTCTCTCATTGTCTCGTCCCCCTTGCACACAAGTTGTTTCAAACTGTTTTTTAAAGTCGGATGGGCCAGCGCTAGAGCTGGTATCAACCATCGATAACGATATGTTAGTTTTTTGTTCGGTACTTCGAGAGAAAAAATAATTTTTCCTGTGATAATTGAAAAGGTAACTTGAGAAGAGATCATTTTTATCTTTCAATCTCAAAATGGAACTGGCTGATATTGGAAAACCACCGGAGCATCATCAAGCATGATCATCTATCTCATCTGCATACGCCGAAATACAAACTCACAGGTAAAGAGAAAATAGGATGATCCGATCTTCAGATCATGATTGGTAACGACCTCCATTCCACAAAAAAAACTGACGGAGACGAAAATGAATTACGATTGATTTAGTTTCCCGTTTCACGATTTCCCCCATTTCGTATGATCAATAAGCACGCACCCCTCCTCCTCGTACAAATTTTACTGGGTGAAACGCAATTACGCAATGGAGATAAAGAACACACAGCCCATGACAGATCGCCATATCGTGCATTTCAAAAATAAATAATTTGTTGAGCTGTTTACATTTCACCTAAAAACTACAACCCACCTTAACGAAACGTTACACATATTTTTTTTCATTCCAAATGAGAGAGCTATCTTCATTATTACAACCACTCATACTGTGTAAATGCTCCATATTACCATTTCACTACATGGCTCATCATCATCCTCATAAACAGAACAGGACTTTTGGATATGGACCAACTCCAATTTTTTTCTTTCATCTTCCTTTTTTTCTTTACACGTCTCCTCCGACTCCACTTCTCCTCTCACTTCCCTCTCCACTGGAGGTGGTGATACTCACCTTGTTATCCCAGCATATTTTATGCATGCTTTTCCTCTCTTTTCTCTGTCCGTCTCCGTCCGTGTAAGTTGCACCGCTCTAGGGGCAAAAAAAAAGAATGCAGATGTGTCTGTCCAGTGGAGGAGTTTTCACTTGAAGGAGATGGGAAAAAATGGGAAGGAGTGATTATAAATGGGAAAAGAGGAGGCAACACAGTAATTAAAACGAGACGATGAGCTAGTTGAATTTGAAACAACAGCAGACAGCCTTGTTTGCTTTTTCCCCTTCATCTTTTCACATCCCATATGATATGAATCATAATCATATAGGTAGTAGTAATAATAATAAGCTCCACATGAATATAATATGGCTAGTTACCCGCATTGCATCATCATCATCATCGTCTTCACTTTAACAGATATTTCATTTCATTATTTACAATAATTTTCTCCTCCTCATTTCTCTTCTTCTCCTGCCCTTCAACAAGAAATTTTTTTTAAAACTTTTATTAGATTTTATGGGGATGGATGGGACTACGTTCCGAAGGTCTGTGTGCCTAGTGCCTACCTCCACTTCAGTCGCACACACAGACAGAGAGAAACAATGTGATACTTTCGCTTCCAGCCATTATACTTTGATACTTTGTTGAGGATCGAAACTGCTTGTTATGCAAGCCAGAAATGAGGAAGAAACTAAAATAAAACAATACAAAAATATGTATAACCCTAAAGAGTAAAGTAACAAGAAACGTATTAGTGGGATGATTATGGAAGAAAAAGGGTGCTCGCTTGCTCCTCCAATCTCGGATTGGAGGTGAGAGGTACGGGGATCGATACCCCGCATCTCCACCATTAATTATATGTTTTTACATAATGATTGTTTCGTTAACTAAACCTCGATAATGACACCCTGTCCTCCCGCCTTAGTGTTGGCCTCCCATGTGAGAGCACTTGTGCGGGAGGCTCCTACCAACCCCCGAACCCCCTCCCCTACTTAACATGCATGGGCTGCTCAGTGGCGAGGAAAAATAGCTTTTGGCGGGGTTCTCCCCGCGGCGAGCTATCTCAAGGCTTTCGCCTGGCTGAGCTGCAGCACGAATATGGGATGCTGCTGCGTCGCCCGTTTTCCGCCCATTTCTGGCTTTCGTTATTTTTATACATTTTTATGATTATTGCCCTCACTAGCTTCACCTACCTCTAATACTACGGCTACTCTATCGGGTCTCCCAAACCCTCACCTTTGGGGTGGGGGTTCTCAGCCCCGTCCCCATTCCAAATCCCCTTCTTCTCCTTGCCCACCATCCTCCGAGGTCCCGCGCCTAAGCACGGCAACTTTACCGGCGTCCACCCCGCTGGCGGAGCCATTTCCAGAGGTTCTCAGCCTCTTTTTGCTTACTTACCACTTGGTAAGCTATCCCCCACTTTGGGATCCCTGCCTTATTATTTCCCTAACATCTTATACTCCTTGCGAGGTTCTCTTCCCCGCCAACCCGCCGTTACTTCTTCACTAGCAGAATTCCCCCGCTGCTATAAGCCCGCGGCTAAAGCTCAGCTGCAATAATCCCGCGGCTACAAGCCCGGCGGTGTAATCTCGCAGCTACGCGTTTCGGCGAAGGAACTATCCCTCACCGCCTCCTCCTCTCCTTATCATAAGCCTGCAGCGAGAAGATCTTTTCTCCGCTGACTGACAAACTCTTAGCCCGCAGCTAGCCTCCCGCGGCGGAAGTATTCCTCCAGCAGCGGCGGCGTAGCCGGCGTAAACTCCTTCGGAAGGGAGCTTTGATATTTACTTTTAGGTGGGGTGGTCAAGGCTCTTGAGAGCTTTGTCCAAGACTTCTTACCCCACCGACCGATCCCGAAGGACTGATGCCGAATCTTAGTTAGCCAGCTCTTTTCTATCCTCCTCCTCCTCTCCGCTTCCACATCCACCTTCTCTGCCTGTGAAGGGGGAACTTCTGTTTCGGTCATTATGAGCTTTGCATTATTCCCCTTATTATTCTATTCAAATCTTTAATTTAACCCTTTTCGAGGAACATAACAATACCCTCTTCTTTCTCGTATGGCGCCCCGCATCACCTCTTTTATATTCTCCTTTCAGAACTTTTTTTTAGATAGGTACGGACGGACAACGACGTGTTCCTCTCATCCTGGGAAAGACCCTACACGAAGCTCAGCTAAGTAAGTTCTTTTTTAGTAACAAGGGAAAAATTCTGCTGGCAAACTCTTTTTCTTTTTTAGGCATAAAAAAGTCGAGGAAAAAATAAAAAATATAAAAGGGTTGGTCAGAAAAAATATATAATCTGCTCCTGCTCGACTTCATATGATTTTCTAGAGTTTATGATATGATATGACCAGGTTCTCGTTTTCAAATATGATATGATTGTAATAAAACGATCTCCTTGAATAAAAATCTGAATTTTTATGTATAAGTAATGTGAAAGGGGAGCAGCAGCAGCTTGTTTTCTGGTCCATTCGATTCCTCCATGTGGGATGCACCAGCATACCACACACATCAACATCAACTAAGAAACAAGATAAATTCAGCAACACTTGAGATGAGATGCATGATGCAGGTTGTTTCCTTCTTCGGTGAGTGGGTAGGCATGAAAGTGAAAGATGATGATTCTCTTCCTCTTAATTTCAAGCCAAACTAAAAAAAAATATTAAATAAATTGTCTTCTTCTTGCATAATTCCCTTGAGCCATGCATTTCTCATCCTGCCTTGTGCAATGTTTTAATCCAACTTCAACTTCCACTAATTAGCTGTCCCTTTCTCCATGAAAAAGTTAAGTTTTATCATTATCCTGATCAAACATTTTTATAAGATCGGCAAGGCAGGCGGCAACAACACAACCCATACCATGTACCTACCTACATACCTATCTACCTATCCTTAAAAAATAGTTTTATATTCACTCATTCCAAATTAAAGTTATGTGGCATTCTTGACTCTTCCTCGTTTTTAATTACAAGATAACTTTTTTCCCTTTCTCGCTCTCTCCCCGTCTTAGTTAGAGTAAGGAGGGAGGTCGATGGATTTTCACGGCTTGGAGTGATACCTTTTTTAATTCGAAAGTATCACGAGAGGAATTACAATTTGCATTAAAATTCACTCACGACTGATTTGATAAGATGGGTAGGTATAATTCAAATCATTTCGTATCATATGATAAGTAAATAACCAAAAAAGTGAAAGAAACAAAATTGAAACCTGTTCACTTTTATCTCGTAATTACATGCGCCAAGAAGAAGATGAACCATGCAATGCAGCCATCCAATCACACACACAAGGAACGACCCACCGGAAGTGTATGATTAGATTTTCAGAAATTTTTATTACTCCCTTGATCATCCTCATAAATAGCAAGGCTGCTGCCAAATTCAAGAAAAAATTCATTTTATTTATTCAACTGTCAGAGATGTCAGGAATCATTATAATTGAACAATCTCAGCATTTTATTAATAATGTAAGCAAAAAAACAATCATAGAAAAAATTAACTGAAGTACAAAAAAATCATGTGAACTGTGAACTAACATAGGTAAGGAAAAAGTGAAGTAACAAAAAGGAGCTACTTACTACACATACATCATGAATTAATTTTACAATTACAGGAAATTGAAATCTCATTTTTATCATTTAATAATATCATTACAATTAATGTTCTTATCTGTGTGATATCCTTAAATCCAATTATTACATCAAGATTTTTAATAAGTAATTACGATTAGGCATTGCTGCTACTTACATTACTTACCTTCTTCAAATATTTGGGTATCTTAATTTTAACAAAAAAAAATATGTGAATATTTTAAATGTATAGAGTGGAGTTACAAGACAAATCTATGAATAAGAGAAACAGATGCAAACTTTAATTAAGAAAGAAGTAGAATGTTAAAAAAAAATCAAGAAAAATAGCTTTTTACCTTAGAAAAGCAAAAATTAAGTTCTTTTAGGTAATTGAAAATACCAACAACATTCATTTTAAAAGTAATCAGACCAAAAGAAACCTTCTTGAATGAGAGGAATTTATCCGTTTCTTTCTTTCATTCTATCTTCACTCCTTCGACTTTGTTTGCCGAGTTGAAGGGACGAGGCCCGCAAACTTGGCAGCACTATCAGGGTCATAGGGGCGGCCACTCAGCTCATCAGCAATCCTTCCTGCCTCCCGTATTCCGGAGAGAAGTGCTCCATGCACTGTCGCCGGATAATTACGGATTGTGTGCTCCCCTGTAATTACCATAAAGAGTCATCAACAACTGAACCAAACCGGGAGCAGCAGCAGCTCAAAAAGATTTCAAAAAGGGATCCTCCCTTTTCAATAGTAATAATAAGGCTATTCATCAACATCAATCCAGGCCACTTCTTTAGAAACCGTAAAATCTTGAACCGGCTCTTTTACTTTCAGTTTCCTCAAAAAATATTTATACGGATAATGGATGGAATGTAAAAACCGATGATTGTAAAAAAGAAAACGTTTTGAAGTCAAATTCCTTTTTTTTTAAACTAATTTTTGTTACCAACCTGCGAAATACAAACGATGAGGGTAATCCCCAGGCCTAGTAGCCGCACCCAGTAAAGGGGTCTCTTGCGGGCCACGTGTGGGCCGAATGGGAGCCGCCAACAAGTCATAGTCATTCCCAGAAGCTCCCAACGCAACAAAAGAGTAGGAGCCGCGAGCATATGGATCATTCTTCCAGCGGGTTACTAGAGTGTCCCTCGGCTTTGCAGAAGTAGAAAGAAGAAGAAAAATCACAGTATGAATGAAGGATTACTACTTTTTCAATTTAAATAATACCTGGTAAATTGAATATAAATCAAAAAAGCGAAAATGAAGCTGGCCAATGCCAAGACCGAGATGATTTAAACTGAATATAGATTTTTTCTAAGCAAAACTAAAATTAAACCGGCTTGGCACAAAGTAGAGAAAGTAAGAGTCTGCCAGGACGTGATAAAAGTATTTAGACAGAATTGGGGACACCTTCATCAAGATAAAAAAACATAGTATGGGGGAGGGTTTTCCCAGTAGCTTTAGTTCCCTCCTCACACACTTATTTTTTACGTAGAAAAAAAGACAGTGCACCAGTTAGTAACTAACCTGAGGGACTCGATCAACTCCAAAAATTTGCTTCAACACAGCAATGCATCTTCCAACAACCACATCATCACTCACTTCCTCCATCACGGC